>APFE031680586.1:19366-103777 GCA_000404065.3 Pinus taeda | reverse complement strand
ACCAGTTCAGAACTATTGTAAAAGAAGTTTCTTATTAAAAGAAGATAGAGACGACTTGCAGCAGGTGGTTTTCACCCACATTGGGTTTCCACCTTATATCATGGTGTTCATGTGTGCTTCTTGTGTGTGATGATCTGTTCTGTTTTACTGCACCTTCTTACTATACATATGGTTAAAGAAGTTCTAATGCACTAACTAAAGATCAACATTTAATGGATTAATTGAATCATAAGTATTCTGTATATACGCTAGTTGCATTAGATACAGTTGTGTATACACATGGGTTCCCTTAATTGAAGTAGTGTATATGTATGTAAGTATGGAAATGAAAAAGTTTTATTGATTTGAAATACTGATTCACCCCCCCTCTCAGTATTATTTCCAACACCACTGAGCTACAGGAAGAGCTAATGAAGCTACAAGAAGAAAATTCGGAACTATAGGAATATAATCTTGACCTACAAGAACTAGATCCTCAACCGTACCTCAAATATTACTATTCTTGGATTGATGCATGGAAGGTGCTTCCTACCCACTTTTCAGTTCAGTTTTTCTTTGAATTGGAAAATGAGAGAAGTAGGAGTTATAAATGGATAAAATTTCCAAGTCAAAAGGGGTTGAAGATGTTGGAATTATGGAGGAAAATATGAATAAAATGGGGGAGGAGATGGTTGACCTCAAGTTTAGGGAGGAAAAATAAGGGACCATATAGAAAAGGAGAATAAGGCGCTGAAAACCCAATTGCAACAAATTCAAAAGTTGTTATAGGAAAAAGAACAAATGGCCATAACGTTTAGCTTATCCATGGAAGCTATATTTTAGGAACCCATCAAAAACATATTCCTTGTTCCTAAAAGACCAATGGTGTCAATCTAGATTAAGAAATTGGCCCAAAGAGGTTCCCTTTATTTGCAAGATATCATATAATTCATTGATTTTTTCCTCAAACATAGCACTAAAGATAGGGCCATGATGGAAAAATTTTATATGCATAATCTAGTATTTCTTGATATGAATATTTAGGACCCCAATTCTCAACTAGCCAACATTAAACTAATGAATTTAGCTTCATGGATGAACCATGAGGAAACTATGTCCTAAGAAATCAAAAGAATCATGGCTAAGGAGGTAGAAGATCCACTTTTGATTAGGGCAGAACTATCAACCCCTCATTTCATTATTGCTAATTACAAATTCATAATAGAAGATCAAAAAATGGCAGTTGTCTATAAATAAAAACAACAACAAACAATTCTTCAATTTGAAGATACTTTCAGATTGTTGGTAGATGAAAGCATGTAATAATGCCAAAGGAGGCCACATACCTCGCCACACTATTTGAGAATAAGAGAATACCATTCACCAAAGAGGTTAAGATATGCATTAGCTAGAACCTCTCTATATAAAAGGATCATCTAGAGGCTTGGAGTCAATTGGATTGGACTCAAATTCAATCCTCCTCTACTATTGGGACTATAGGAGAATAAGGATCAGGTGGAGGAAAATAGGGAATGGACAAAGATTGAGGATAGTGAAAATTTTCAACTAGAGGGGGCCACCACTTCTTAGACAACTTGGGATGTTAGGGAAACCACCAGGGCAATGAATGAGGTGCAACTAGATAACTAGGTTACTCAAAGGATGAACAACATTTTCAGTAGGGAGGTATGATGGGCATCCTAAATAGGTATACTATAAGGCCCATCTGACCATCCTTTGGCATATTTAACCTTTCCTTCTGAATTTGATAATGTCTTTTTCAAAATTTAATACTTTCTTTGGAAGATTAACAAATATTTACAATATCCTATGTGCCTAATGCATTGAATGTGCAAGATATTGAGGATATATTGTGTAGATCATGAAGGAGGCTAACACGAGGGTATTATAGGGTTTGTTCCTTAATACAAGATAATCACAACTTGATTGGATCAAGGACATTTAGTACATTCCTTGTGGCTACAAGAATGCTAGGTAAACAAATCCAAATTTTTAGGGATTTTGGAGGGAAGCAATTTTTATATGGACATATCCCTCTTATGGATAAGAGTGATCTCCCTAGACTTTAAAGAACCCAAGTAACAAACAAATGGGAACCGCTACCTTTCTCTAGACTCTAATTTACTGAAAGAAAATACAATGATAGAGGCCTGTTACTGATTTAATGAAATGATTAATGAAGTCCCCTTCAAATCTTTCGACCGTTCGCTCCTTGATGCTTTAGATATCCTGTTGTCTCTCCCCACAACTTCTCCATAGTGTCCTAAAAGAGATATGCATAGACAAAAACAAACAAGAGATTAAAGCATCCAATCATATAAACAAAGAGATAAATGGACTAATTAACCAATTATATATCATAAACTGATCAATATGCAATCACAATCTATGTAGGTGATCAAGTAATCCTACAAATTAGATCAACAATGATGTAATTGAGAGAGAAAAATTGCTTTTATATTAATAAATTGGAGAAAAGCCTTACAACCATATAGTCTTGATGTTACAAGTTCCTTCTACAATCTCCAACCATTCCCTTTGCAAGAATAGCCTTTCAACCTTATTGTAATGGCATAAACCTACTTCCAATAATCCTCTTCAAATCCTCAAACTTATAGTATCTTTATAGGCCAAGAATGGGAAGTTTGGGATCCATTCTCCAAGGGATGTGTAGAAATTCTCACTATAGATTAATCTGATTATGCAATGTACTAAAGCAAAATACTTAATCTACATCTACAATCAAACTTGTAGAAGCTTAATCGATTTTGAGCAAGATAAAACAAAACACATATAACAAAGAAGAAGAATCAATCACACATGAAAAATAGAAGAATACTCTGGGGAAAGCCTCAGCGAAAAACCTCGCTATTTGTATTATCATACAAGTGGAAATATCTCAGGATTACAAAAAACTTTAGCTCTCACAACCATCCATCTCTCACTACAATCCCTCTCACTGCTCGTAGATAGACTAGAAAACTCATATGCCTTTCCCTCTGTCCTCCAAGCCTCCTATTTCCTTGCATTGTTTCCCCTAGGTGTTCCTGCTGTAACCTTGTGTGACACTGATCTCACACACTACTCCAACACACTGTAAAAATGCACAAATCTCAAGGAATGAATTCCTTCTGCATGTAAGAGATTTTATTATAGGAAAATTCTAGTAACTGATAGTACACTGTCCCTGCCTTTAATCTCAATTGGGCCTTTTTCTGAACTAACGTGCATGAGTTATTTATGAGAGAATATTCAATTATCTGGAGTACACTAGTTTCATGCGTGCATGCATTAATTGACTGAACTCACAATTAGTTCCACAACCTGTTTGGAACTAATTTAACTAGACTTAACTCAGTTAACTAAGTTAACTAATTACAACTCAAATACACCTCAGCCTTATCTCCTTAATTAAGGGATAGCTTCCTCAATCAAAGGGATAACTATTGCATGACTTCACAAAGACTTCATGTTTGAATTTATCCAACTAATTAATCCAAGATGAATTAATTAGTTATTTTTCAAATAGCTGGTGAGACTAAATTCGAATTTTAATTCACAATTTTAATTCAAGGACAAATTAAAATTGGAATATTCTTGTTGCCACATTTCAACACTCCCTCTCAACAAGAAAGGGATTATCTGCCACCCCGATCCTGTCTCTATGGAACTCGAATTTACACTTTGACAATGCCTTAGTCAAAATGTCAGCATCTTGCTCGTCGGTCGAAATATACTTCAAAAACATGATCCTCCTCGCCACACAGTCTCTGAGATGATGATACCAAATGTCGATGTGCTTGGACCTGTCATGAAATACTAGATTCTCAGAGAGTTTGATACAACTCTGATTATCACAAGATCATAGTTGGATCCATCCTCTATTCAAACAAACCAACTAGAATTTTCTGCATCCAAATGGCCTCACATGCTGCTTGACTTGTAGCCATGTATTCAGCCTTTTCTGAGCTGAGTGCAACTGACCTCTTCTTCCTTCTATACCAAGAAACTACAGGTGACCCAAGGTCAAAAATTCCTCTTGATTTGCTCTTCCGATCTGATGGACACCCTACCCAATCTGCCTCTGTGAAGACCTATAGCTTCACTCCCTCTGTCCATTTGTACCATAATCCATACTGAGATGTGCCTCTGAGGTATCTCAAAACATGCTTAGCATCCTTCCAAAACAGCTTGGTAGGCTGAACCATAGATTGACTCAGCTGGTTCACCGCATAGCACAAATCTGGTCGTGTGTTCACTAAGTACATCAGTGAACCCACAAGCTACCGATACACAGTAGCTTCTACTACTTCTCCTAAAGTAGCAGTCTCCTTCCTTCAGTTACTTGCTAAAGGAGTCTGCATGGGTTTGCACTTCTCCATGTGGAATCTCCTGAGTATCTCATTGGCATACTCGCCTTGAGACACAAAAAAGTCCCCATCCTTCTGCCACACTTCCATGCCAAGGAAGTAGTGCATGAGACTCATGTCTTTCATCTCGAATTCTCTTGCAAATTCCTCCTTGAAAGACATGATCCACTGATCATCACCTGTTAACATGAGATCATCAACATAAAGAACAATGATCAATTGGCTACCTTCTACCATGATGTGGTACAGGTTTGCACTCGCTTCACTCTTTGTGAAGACCAACCCAGTGAAGTAGTTGTTGATCCTGGTGTACCATGCACGAGGTGCTTTCTTTAGCTCGTACAATGCTCTCTTTAGTCAGCACACATGCGACTCACAATTGAAGGTCTCAAAACCTTCCGGCTACTCTATGTACACCTCCTCCTCAATCTTGCAATTGAGGAATGCAGTATTCACATCCATCTGATGGATCTTCCAACCCATCTGTGCTGATAGTGCCAACATGGAAGAGTTGCTTGGAGAGATGGATGATGAACCAGGGGAAACATGTGTTAAATGAAATAAAACTTTGACAGGGGTTGGAACACAACTGGGCTGAACTGTTTCAGGACTAGAATCAGCAAAGTGTTCTTGTTGCCCTAGTTTCCTAAGGATCTTAGGTATTAGATTGGGATTTTCAAAATAGCTGGGGGATCTGGGTCAGGATTTGACCTTGTGTAACGGGTCTTTCTCTTTGGAGCCAGCTTCTGAACCTCTTTTTTGGCATTTTCTAGGAATAGCTGTGGTTTTTAGAAAGAGACTGATCAAATTTTGAACAGTTGTTTGGAACTTAAGACTAGATAAAAATTGACTGAAGCAGCTTTTATATACTCCTACAAATGCGAAGCAAAAGCATTTTCCGAGGCTTCCTGGCTATCATTCAAATTTTGTATTTAGTATCAAGGAGTACACAGCAGTTGGAAAATTAGTTCATCCCCAGTTGAGTCGCCATTATGTTATCACTCAAGTTGTTCCCTTTGACTCCTAAGGGAATACGGCCGAGGTAACCACAAACCAATCTTTGGACTGCAGGTCCTAGCCTACCAGCAATCAAAGAGGGCTCTCTCTTTAGGATTTAGCTTTGTTTAAAGGATTTTAGGCTAGTTATGGAGTTTCTTTGTGTTTTGTTTGAGTTTTGGTGGGATGGTTGATTTGTTCAAAGCAAAGTTGGCATGCAGAGTATAAGAGTTTCAAACCATTGGGCATGGAGTCTTAAAGTAAGGCTGTTGGTGTGCTTTCTTGGTTACAAAGGGACTATAGAGCAGGGTAGCTATACATGAAACAACATTTAGGCTAAATAAGAATGGAATGAGGGCTAAGGAATGAGAGGCAATTAATAATCTCTCCTTCAACTTAATAGAGGGAAGGTGAATGAGCTCTATCTAGGAGCAATCAAGAATTCCTAGAAAATTGTCATACATGTGTGAATTAGGCGAAATATGAGCCATAAGGAATTCATATTTATAGCTAATTTCAGAGGAAAACATATAGAAACAATAGAAATTGAGCATAGAGTGCAATTAAGCAAAGTCTAGGCTATTCATTTTTCCTATTATTTAGACAATGATACGATAACGGTTAAACATATATAATGAAAAAGAACGAAGAAACACTTATTGTTCCATGTAGCAGCACAAGAATTCCACAGTCACTCTTCAACCATTTGAACACAGCAAACAGTCATTCCTCCAATCTTTTCAACAGTCTTTGATTAAAGAAATTCTCTAGTATACAGTGCGAGTCTATCATGAAGTGAATTTATCAACCAACCAACCCCAAACACATTCTATGAGGGGATATATATACAAAAAGGAGATACAAAATATCTAGGGGATGAGTTATTAACTCATAAATTCTTTCACCAACTCCTAAGGAGCGGTTGGCGAAGAAGTAAATGCCAAAGTAAATACAAAAGTAACAGTTGTTCTTTTCTGTCAGAAAATGTTGATTTTTTCGTTCATTTGAGTCGGCTGAGGCTGTGTCTTCAAAATCCGCGCTTCTATGGCTTGATGTTCTAGCTCTTTTCTTTGTCATTGATTTGACGTGCTTCGCCTGTTCCTTCATGCGCTTTATCCGATGCTTACTATTGACCTGTAGCTGACATGGAATTTGAAAATTGCAAAAAGAGCCAAAGATTGATGTCACCTGGGTAAAATGGCCAGCATTGCTTGCCACCAATCTTCAGGAGGAAGCTGATGTCTTTGTATCTTTATGAGTGTCTCATCCACCTCTATATATTTGTAATAGTTGGGTGGCATCTCAAACAGGTGGTTCACTTCATGCTCCATATAAAATAAGTTTTCCAGCTTATCATAGAGAGTCTATCCTGTAGGAGATCCTGCTTGTACTGAAGAACTTGATGAAGCAGTTGCTGATTTGTGACATAATTATTGAGCCTAGTTGCATATTGGTCACACGTCAATAACCTTCCAGAGCTGGTCAATAAGCTGGGCAATCCTCTAGTCTGCAGTGCTGCAAGATTTATTTCAAAATTATCTACATCCTTTTGGATTTCCCGACATCTTGCTTCTAAAGTCTGAATAAGACTTCTTAAAGTCAACACTTTCTTGGCTGGCAATATGGCATCTGTTCTATTCATAATCTATAATGCTGCCAATTCTTCCCTGGTCTGATGATTTAAGAAGTTGATCATTTTGTTGGCTTGCTCAGGCATGTTTCCCAATGTTGTTTTGGCTCTCTGAGTTTCAAACCGGGCTTTGCCAATTAGCTCCACCTATTCATACATGGCTTGAATTGACCTCCATTGGCCGATGATTGACTGATTTATCTTGGCCCACAAAATCTTCTTTATTTCCATCAGGGTGTTGTCTAAAGCTAGCTCTTGTTCCAAGGCTTTAATTTTGTCATTCAAGGCCTTGGTTTCCCTGGTTTTTTCAGCTACTGCCATTTTAGACTTGTCATACTTTTCTTCAAGATTGGCCAATTTCTCTTTGGCCTCTTTTATCTCTGTAGTCTGAAGCTCAAGTTCCTTGACAGCTTTCATCATTTCTTCCATGCTCATGCTTGATTCAGATGTTGTTGTAGTTGCTGCTACTGTTGTTGCTGGGATTGCTGCTGACTATGTAGGAGGAATAGGGACATTAGCTAGAATCGCTGGAGATGGGTGGGAGGTTGCCTCTGCCTGCTTGCTCTGGCCTGCTTTTTCTAATTATTCCTCCATCTGGATTACCCTTTGATTCATTTTCATCAGCAAATCTAATGTATCTTCAGTTTCTTTCTCTTGTATTAATTCTGCAGTTTGAGGGTGTTCAGTAGGAGGCAACCTCAATCGCTTTCTCAATGCAGCAATATCATCATCCTTTTTCTTCATGAGGGTCTTCACACCCTTAGGGTCCTTAGCATCATGTCCTAGGTCAATAATGATGTCCTCCAATGTTTTAATTCTCTTGTCTTTAGATGTGGAGGACATTCTTTCCAAATCTAACTGAATGTTAGCGTTCTTCAATGATTCTTTTAACTCATGAGCCAGTGTGGCCATGTCTACTAAAGTAGCATAGACCATCTCACCAGTCTGCTTATGTAGCTCAATTTGGTCCATGGGGTGGATGTCTTTGGCCATGACTGTGGAGTATCAAGGAAGGTATGTTTCGATAGTTATTTTGGTATCTTTTTATTAGAACTCAAAAGCCTTTTGTATGGGAAATTTAGATAAAGATGAGGATTTATAACGAAACACGAAAGATTAATGAGAAACACTGACAATCGTCATTTCTATGTGCAAGAGGGAGGAAAAATGGAAGGTGGCCATTCCAAAGGTAAAGACAAGGATGAGCTAACTGTTGTCCGTTTGACGGGAGACCGGAAGCAAACCAGATCAAAACGGATCAATCCAGGAAAGGACGCAGAGATACCAGCACGGAGTAGAAAAGGAAAGAAGTGACACAGTATTAATGATTCTGCGAATCCCTCAAGATCTTAGATCCTGAGGGATTGCTATTTTATCTATTTTCTGTATCTAGATATCTCCGCCATCTTCCTATAAAAGGGATAGCACTGTTGGCTACAAGGGAGGTTCTTTATGTAATTTCTTTTAAGGAAGATCTGAACTATGATCTTTATGTTTTGTTGAAGACTTGAGTTCCTGTAATTTTATTTTATGCCTTAATATAGACTTTTTCACTCTTTTATCTTTGAGCTTGGATCTATCTTAAGCGGTGTACCCCTGGAGGCTAAGGGCCCGACCCTGGAGGACACTTGATCTTGTACCATTACGCGTGGTTTCTGTGTGGTTTGTTCATACACGTAATCTGGTAATCTGTTTTAAGAATATTATATTACATGCTCTGTTATGTTTAACTCGTCTCGTGTTCCTGAACTTTATATTGATGTTGTGTCATTTTACCAATCCTTTAAGTATTGATTAATCTCTACAGGACACTGTCACTCCATTACAGAGTTCATTACGATTTTGTTTATCATTATAACAAGTTATCTTGAAAGGTCTGTTTTCACATGATTACTGAATGTTACTGTTCCTCATCTTAAGATGCAATCGTATGTGTTTATTTGGATCAATAATAGAAGCAGATTGAGTATGTTGTGTTTATAAGGTTTTGATCGGTAGTGTTGTTCCATCGTAGGTATACATCTTTCAAGACTAAAGGAATGATGTTTTGATTGGAGAGATTAAATAGAATTACAGCTTGAGGAACTTGGTTACTGCTTACTTCAACTGCTGTTTCATTTCTGATTTGCTGTTTCATTGATTTGCTGTTCCATTTATTTGTTGTTCCATTTTATTTGCTGTTCCATTTCAATTGTTGTTCCATTTCCAGATTGCTAATTTGTTGTTTCTTAAGGACAGTCTTGGGCTGTAGTGAGCCCCATCATCTACTATTTGTCTCCCAGACCTCTGATATGCTCCCATCGGCTATGAGAGGGATGGGTTATTGCTACCGAGCCCTTGGATGATGTGTTGTTCTATTTCATTGCTATTTCCTTTACTTGTTGTTTCATTTCTATTCATTAAGAACGGTCTCAGGCTGTAGTGAGCCCAGCATCTGCTATTTGGCTCCCAGACCTCTGATCTGTTCTCATCGGTTATGGAAAGGATGGGTTATTGCTACCGAACCTTTGGCTGATGCAATACTTGGTGTGATTTGGTCTTTTGAAGTAGTTAAGTTGTAGACTCGCATTAATTTACTTTCGTAGCTTTTAAATAGTTGTACTACAAGCATTACTCTGGCAAGTGCTAAGCCTCAGACTGAGACACTCTTTGAAATAACCAGACGTTCCCGGATTGACATATTAATGTGAGGTAACTAGAGGTGAAAGAGAACCTTTTTATAGCTCTACATTTTGGCATCGTTGCCGGGGAAAGAGTGTAGCCATTTGTCTTTTTTAGAGTAGTGTACGAACCTGCTAGGGACGAATTGGGTTTTGAAAACGAAAGGTAAGAACCTACGTGCGGAGCATGTAAAAGCCCTGCTCCTTTGCCCGCTTTCCTGCAAATTTGTTGCTATCTGCTTAAAACTTAGTAGTTAAATTAAGTGCATGACTAAGCATAAAAAGCCGGAGAAAAATCCCAAACCATTACCGAAACCAGAAAAAGCTAAGGGACCAGTGACCCTTGGTCGATCAACATTCATAGATGAAATCTATAAGAAAGCTGAATCTCAGCCTTCAGTAGGAGCCAGGAAAGTTACTTCCAAATAGCCTACTAGTTCCCTTCAGGCCTCAAGTTCACCATCTAAAGCCTTTGCTGAGGTGCATAGTCAGACTGATGAACAGGACTTTCAAGAAATTGAAAATTCTATTCCAGAACGACTGCAAGAAGGGAATCTCAGTAATCTTTGTGAAGGAGAAGGGGAAACAGGGGAAACTGGGGAGCCAAGATCTCCTCCTAGGATAACTCAGCCATTGAATAGCCCAGACCCAGCTTCTTCTTTTCAGTATCCACAGTGTAATACATGGCAAAGTTAGTTTCAACCCCCATTTCCAAACTGGTCATCACAGTCGTACCCTTCTACAAACCCGTGGCTAAATCAGACAAGCCAATCTGGTTGGTTGAATCCTCCTTATCCCCCACCTTACTAGAAAACAACCCATACCCACCACAATGGAGGACTCCCCCACTTCACAAGGGTCAGTCTGGCAAACTAACTGGCAGAGACCAACACAGTAGCCAGTAAGAAATATTCCTTTCCCTCAACCTACACTGCCAGCTTTACAGAAAAACCCCCAATCTAATCTGAGACCCCAACTCCCAGCCCAGTCTAATCCCAATCCAAATAATAGACCGGTCCAAGCACTCCAAATTTTAGAAACATCATAAGAAGGACCCGATCTGAGGGAGTGCAATGATCTGCAGCTAAGATCTAGGCGTATTATTCAAACAGAGGGAAATAAAATAGTTCAGATTGAAGATCAGTTACCTAGAGAACATCTGTCACAAGAAGAGGATGTAAATGGACAACAAACTCAGAATTAAGAAACTACATCCTCTCCCCCGTTCCCAGAACGTTTAGTCATACCTCGACCTATACAGCAACCTAATTTCGACATTCTGGGAGAATTACAAAATTTGTACATAAAAATTCCATTCCTTCAGGCCATTCAAGACATCCCAATATACGCTAAAACTATTAAGGAATTGTGCATAAAAAGACCAAGAAGGAATGTAATAGATAATCCAAGATTTCAAGTAGTCGGTACTTTATCTGACCTATTATCAGGAAAGGAAACACCTATTAAGTATGAAGATCCAAAAACCCAATAGTAACTGTTCAAATTTATGGCCAAACCTTAACTAATGCCTTAGTTGATCTTGGAGCTGCAATCAATATATTGACAACTGCCACTTGCCAAAAGTTAGGTATTACATCTACAGAACCCACTTCAACTTTGCTAGAATTGGCTGATTGATGTGGTTAGGCTGGAAGGCATACTGCATGATGTTATGATCTCGGTTGATTCCTGGGAATACCCAACTGATTTTCTAATAATAAACCCGAAAACCCGACTAGATGGACATCCATTGATTTTAGGAAGACCTTGGCTTGCTATCGCTGATGCCTATATTGGCTATCGGCAAGGGAACATGATCATAACCAAGGGGGCGGATATCAAGAATTTAGTACTATATCCCCCAACGCAGCCAAGCATCACAATAGTTAAAACTAATAGGCACCCTGTATCATATCTTACTGACAACATTAGATCTCCATTAACTATACAAGAAGCACTAGAGTTCAAATATCAAACAGAAGATGATGCCATCAGTAACTTTATTAGTCAAACTAAACTCACATCTCGTACCCAATGTCATATGATAAAAGCAGCATTTGATAATGAAGTAGAGGAGAAACCTCTGAGAGATGTGCATGACCACACAATCCATGTCACTTCAGTTGCACATAGTAAAATTGTGGAAATTGAACCTGGGAAGACCTTAAACATCAACGCCGACGTTACACCTAAACAAGAAACAAAACTCATCCATATTTTAACAAAATATAAAGACGCATTTGCATGGGATCACCCTGATATGAAAGGAATTGATCCTCAACTGTGTACACACCACATCTACATAGAAAATGATGCAAAACCAGTTAGACAGCCTCAGAGAAGACTAAATCCTCATCTAAAAGAAGTAGTAAAAGCTGAGCTCAAAAAACTTTTAGATGTTAACTTCATCTACCCTATCTCTAATAGTAAATGGGTCTCCCCGCTTGTGGTGGTACCAAAAAAGAATGGGAAGTGGAGAATTTGCATGGACTACAGAGAACTAAATAAGGCAACGCAGAAAGATCACTTTCCTCTCCCATTCATCGATCAAGTATTGGACACTTTGGCAGGGAAGAAATTCTTTTCTTTTCTCGACGACTTCAGTGGGTATAACCAAATACATATTGCCTCTGAAGATCAGGACAAAACCACTTTTACTTGTCCTTGGGGAACATTCGCCTACCGAGTTTTACCTTTTGGTTTATGTAATGCCCCTGCCACATTCCAAAGGGCTATCCTTAGCATTTTTGTAGATCTAATAAATGAAGGACTGGAAGTATATATGGATGACTTTACTCCATACGGAGAGGAGTTTGATCCAGCATTGGAAACACTAGAAAAAGTCCTACAATTGCATAGCTACCAGGCTTTGTCTAAGCCATGAAAAATGCTACATGATGATGACAGAAGGACTTATATCCAAATACTTTTGCTTATTCCTACTCCTACTACTCAAACAGAGGTATGTAGTTTCCTTGGATTCTCTGGTTATTACAGAATATTTATAGAACATTATTCACGTATTGCTGCACCATTGTATGCACTAACTGGTAATATTGATTTCCTTTGGACAGAAAAATGTGAACGTGCTTTCAATGACCTGAAAAAGCTCATATCTATAGCCCCAGTCCTTCGGGGACCAAATTGGGATTTGCCATTCCAGATATCATCTGATGCCTCAGATACAGCCATTAGAGTGGTCCTTGGCCAGGAGGAGGATAGAAAACCATATGCAATTTATTACATTAGCAAAAATCTATCCCCTGTTGAATTAAATTATACTGTCACTGAAAAGGAATTTCTAGCTGTTATACATGCTATCAATAAATTCAGACATTACATCACTGGATATCCCGTTATCTTGTACACAGATCATTCTGCTATAAAATATTTAGCAAATAAGCCTGTCACAAATGGCAGAATAACCAGATGGCTGATTTTATTACAGGAATTTGACATTACAATCAAGGATCAACCCGGGAAAGAAAACTCGGTAGCTGATTTCCTCTCAAGAATGCCAAAGCCAATCGATGCAGCAGCAGTTGAAGATCAGTTTCCGGATGAGCATATTTTTGTTGTTGTTGTTCAAACACCCTGGTATGCTGATGTTGCCAATTACCTAGAAGTAGGTAAGTTACCAAAGCATCTAACCCCTAATGAGCGGAAACAGATTGTCTAGTGAAGTACCAGATTTTCCTAGATTGGGGGCTATTTGTTTCACACAGGGGCAGACATTCAAATCAGGAGATGCGTTCGACAAGATGAAATTTTTGATATATTGAAAGCATGCCATGACCAACCATGTGGTGGACATTTTGCTGATCGCAAGACTGCACATAAAGTATTACATACAGGGTATTATTGGCCCACAATTTTTAAAGATGCAAAGAAAAATTCGTCCAAGCATGTGATAGTTGCCAGAGAACGGGATGCCCTAGTCACTCAGATGAGATGCCTTTGAAACCACAGTTAGTCATCGAACCATTTGAGTGATGGGCCCTTGATTTCGTAGGACCAATCAACCCACCATCAAACCAGAAAACATACATTTTAGTGGCAACGGAATATGTCACCAAGTGGGTTGAAGCAGAAGCTTTGCACAGAGCTACAGAAGAATCTGTTAAACAGTTCCTGCTCCATCTATTTGTGTGCTATGGCCTCCCTAGAGAGATAATCACAGATGGAGGGCCACAGTTTGCTGGGAACAGAATAGCAGCAACACTCAACAATTATCATGTTCAGCATAAAATGACCACCCCATATCACCCACAGGCAAATGGGCAAGTAGAAAGTAGCAACAAGATAATAGAAACGATTCTAACAAAAACAGTTGCATCACATAGACGCGATTGGGCTGCCAGATTACCAGAAGCACTGTGGGCTTATACAACAACATGGAGAAGCACCACAGGCCACTCACCTTACCAGCTAATGTTCGGAAAGCAACCTATCTTTCCTATAGAATTTGAAATCCAGACATTACGAACAGCACAAGAAGCTGGGTTAGACTTAACCGAGGCACAAACTAATCGATTGCAACAGATTAATGAGCTGGATGAAATTAGGCTCTCTGCACTTCAACGCACTACCCTGATACAGCAGCAGAGAGCTAAATGGCATGATGCTCTCATCAAAAACAGAGTCTTCCATGAAGGAGACTGGGCTCTTCTATATGACTCTAGATTTCAGGACTTCCCCGGCAAACTCCAGACTCGTTGGCTGGGACCATATGAAATTCAGAAAGTACATGAAAATGGTACCCTCACACTGATTACTATTGATGGTTCTGGGTATACCTTTAAGGCAAACGGCCATCGAGTCTGTCTTTATCGCAAACCACTTACTCGGGAGTCCTTCTTCCAACAACTATGCCAAGATTCGGATATGGATATCTTACGGGAGGAAGACAAGTCTCCTCCACCTGTAACTCACTAAGAAGTTTACTTTTATTTACAATTTGTATATAACTGCTTGAATTATTTTTGTACATATTTTTACAACATGTTTTGATTTTTCTGTTCCTTTTCCAAAAGGAACAACACTTGTGATTTTTGTTGTTCCTTTTCCAAAAGGGACAGCACTTGTGAATTTTGCTGTTCCTTTTCCAAAAGGGACAGCACTTGTGATTTTTGTTGTTCCTTTTCCAAAAGGAACAACACTTTTGATTTTTGTTGTTCCTTTTCCAAAAGGAACATCACTTGTGATTTTTGTTGTTCCTTTTCCAAAAGGAACAGCACTTGTGATTTTTTGTTGTTCCTTTTCCAAGAGGAACAGCACGTGTGATTTTTGTTGTTCCTTTTCCAAAAGGAACAGCACTTTTGATTTTTGTTGTTCCTTTTCCAAAGGAAACAACACTTTTTTATTTTTATTGTTCCTTTTCCAAAAGGAATAGCACTTGAGTATTTTTGCTACTCCTTTTTCAAAAAAAGAACAGTACTTGTGTGTTTTTGCTGTCTCTGAAAGGAACAACACTCTTTGATTTCTGCCGATCTTTTTCAAAAGGAACGGCACTTGTTTGATTTTGTTGTTCCTTTTCAAAAAAAGGGGAACAGCACCATTGATTTCCACTGTTCTTTTCTCCAAACAAACAACTGTTGTTGTGCCCTTCCTTGAAAAAAGCACTACTCATATGTTTTAGAACAACTTGTTCCTTCTTGAGGATGCTTAGTACTAATGTTATTTCGAGTCTTTTGGAATACATCTATCCACGTATGTGATGGAAACAAAAACACAATATACGGAAATCAGTAAATCATAAATCGCTATCTTTATAAGTAACTGCCCTGAATTGGCGAAAGGACGCAGGGAAAAGATATGCTTATTTATCACCTTTTATTGCCATTGTTTTACTAACTCTGTTCTGATTGGTTATCTCTATCATGTTGATCCATTTTTACCCACTTTGATTATCATTCGGAAAAAAGATCAAAGGGTCTATACCTTCCTATTGGGATATTAAGACTTATTCCACCATTCCTACTCTTAAGGAGAATTGAACCACCCTTTGTGTATAAACAAGAAAGGCTCTTTATTAAAAGCAAGAAAAAAGAAGCAAGCAAAGCAAGTTTTTTAAAAAAATTGTCAAATTGCAGGATAGGGAGTCTCATTACGAGCTGGCCTACCATGATCATTAGGATGGAAGCGAAGTGGCATTCCCACTAGGGCCACCACACCTGAGAAATGGTCCAAAAGGTATATCAAAATAAATAACCCTTGGAACAAGAGGTCTCACCACAAGCCGGCGAACCCACTATTCACTCCTTCCTCATGAATGGCATTATGACTAACTGGTTACCAAGCCTGCATAGTGGCCTACAGTTTGACATTATATAACACTTCCTGGCATACACAAAGGATTATGGTTTCCGGGGTGAAATAAACAACTCTGCCAAGGTTATGGACACCTGTTGGCAGCAGAGCTCTGTTAATGGTATTGAAGTCGTAACTTTTACACCATTGGGAAGGAGATTATATCATCTTGTTTCTTATAACTTGATAATTAATTTAATTACCCAACCATATAGCACATGACTATCTATTATTGTCAATCATTACGGAGCTAGTGACAGTGACCGCATGAGACTCGCTATTTATGGCAAATGTCTTATCCCTGAACTTCCATCAACTCACTGCAGTCGCTTACGTATTAAAAGCGATCTAACTTTCTACCTCGATTTCAGTAATAGGCTGTTTTTGCGGACATGGCATATTTTCATAAGCTGTTCCATAAAGACCTTGTGGTAGAGCGGACGCTGCTCCTTTATTTGATGGCTGGGATAGCCTATCACAATGCGGGGGGGGGAAGTAACCTCATCATTCCACAGAGCACGTGTCAGTCCGTTATTCGAGAAGATTTTGTACTAGAGCACAGCACGGCTCAACGGTATGATCATTTGCCATTTTTGTTTTCATCTGCATGAGTTGCTGTTCGAAGCTAGTTCCATTGCGTACGCCGTTGCATTTGAATTTGAACGAGGAATACGCCACCAGCTTCTCTGTGTTTCAACGAACAACTGCTGTTCCTTTGAGAATTTGCAGTGAAGCTATGGGAGGAAGGTCAGTCCACCGAGAACCGCAAACATTAACTGTTTCGGCTCCAGCCCGAAGAATCCTGAAGAGAGCAGGATGGTTGACTTATCTCAACCGCCTGAAGGAGTCTAATGAAATTGTAGCGAAAGAATTTTTATAGAACCTACAGGAAGAATACTCCATAGTAAGAGGAAGACGAATAGCAGTCACTAACGACATAATAGCAAGAGTCACAGGGCTACCGGCCACAGGACCAGTATGGACAATAAAGAAGGAAAGGTTGCAGAAGACTTTGGAAATCTTTCAGGACGAGGGCGAGAGTTTGACAATCCGAGGAAAGGGGGTGCTACCAGCAACGCTAGGAGAACCATGGGCGGAATTAGCGAAAATCATCCAGAGCTACATTACTTGCGAGGGCAGAAAAGATGTGGTAAGACCACGACATCTTAAACTCCTAGCTGTCTTAAAACAAAAATGTTCTATGAATTTACCTGCATTGCTAAATTCGCTATTGCATGATGTGGCACGAAGTATGAAAAAGGCACAGCACGTAGAATCTGCGGTTAGTCACCACGGATTAATTCGCTTGATAGTGAATCATAGTCTCACCCAGCAGCAGAGCAGCTGGGAAGAACTAATTGATATTATCAATAAAGGGACGGCCGCATCTGGACGCCCGAAAAAATGAAAACGAATTGATAGCACACCCCAATGTTTAGAGAAACGAAAGCAGGACACTTGCACAGAAGTGCAAGCTGAAAAACAAGCTAAAAAGCAACCTGAAAAACGAACCGAAAAGCGGAAACATGACACTGGTACATCTGAACAACCAAAAAAGTGTCGAAAGTCAGTGAGGCTCGTAGGGTTACAAGCAGAGCTGAAGAAACCCCAGGCTCGCACGAGCCAAGCAATAGAGATCATAGATGAACAGTCTGCGGAGACAGAAATAGAGGAAGAAAGCAAAGAGGATGTAGAGCAGTCTACAGGAACAGAGACAGAGGAAGAAAATAGTGAGGAAACAGAGCAGTCTGCAGAGGCAGAGACAGAAGAGGAAGACATCGAAGGGGAAGAACAGTCTGCAGAAACAAAAATGGAAGAAGAAGACGTCGAGGGAGAAGAGCAGTTTGCAGAGGCAGAAACAGGAGAAGAAGAAGAGGAGGAAGAGCAATCTGCAGGAGGAGAAGAAGAACAGGATGAGCAGACTGAAGAAGGAGACGAGAAAAAAGAAGTTGAGCAGCCCGAGCAGGAGGAAAGAATGGAACAGCAGGGAAGAAGCCCAGTACAGGACCCGTTAGGGGAAAATGAATTGGCCAATATGGGCGAATATGGCCAACCCCTGAGTCCATCCAACCTCCAGGCCGTAGAAGAAACCCAGGAGAAAGACGCACCCGAGGAAGTGCATACAGAAGAAGCAGAAGTAGAAAATTTGCCCGTTCATGATGAGAAGGTAACAGAAAATGTCGAGCAGGAACAGCACGTTCCTTGTCAAAAGGAACCAGAGGAAAGTTCGAAGGAAATAAGGGCAGAAGAGGAATCAGCCCAAGAAACAATAGAGCCAAGAAAGGTTCTTACCCCGGAATAGCCACCTCAAGAAGAAAATTAGGAAGTTAGCCACAGTCCAACTCACAGCAAACAGTCTGCTGTTCTTTCTGAGAAGTTGATGGAAATAAGGGAATTACAAAAGGAAAAGCGAACATTGTTAAACGTAATAGTCAGGCTTCGCCAGTAGATTAGGCTTCTAAAAGCAAGGCAAAGGGTGAAAGGGACCTTAAGAAGAAAAGGTTCGGCCACACCAATAAGACCCCTTAAGAATAGGAGGCAGAGGACCAGAAGCCGTCCCACTGTTCAAAACCCTGACAAAAGTCAAACTGCTGTTCCTAATGAAGCAGAAAGACAAACTACTGTTCCTAATGAAGTAGAAAGACAAACTATTGTTCCAATTGAAACAGAAGAACATACTGCTATTCCATTTGAAAAGGAACAAAAGTGGGCTGGAGTCCGTGTTAAAATTGAAAAAGATGATAAGATGGTTCAGACGGAGGCACCACCTTCGGGAGTAATAAGGGCTATGAATTCAAAGCAGCGTAATAAGAAAGTCCAAGTAAACCTCCCGGCCCCCACGGATGCATGGAAAAAGGACCCAAAAACAAGAACCCTTCACCATCATTTGAAGCAGGCCCAGCAAGAAGCAGAAAAACTCAGGGAGCAAATGGTCCCCCGTGAAAAATATGAAGAATTATAGCAGCAGTTAAGGAACGTCAACCTGTCTGAAAGCCAACCTTTCGAAGGATGGCGAAAGGAACAAGAGAAAGTTGCCAAGGTAACCCGTAGATTAGATGTAGTTATTAAACAAATGGATACCTTGTGTGCTCTATACAATGATGTCCTAGCATGTAGAGCCCTTGCCAAAAATTATGCCCTGCTTCTAATGGAAAGGTACTTACAATTGAAAATAAAGGCTGTTAAGGCAGGTGCTCCCATAGAAATTAACATTATAAATGATTTTATAAATTGTTGTAAACATTATGGAGTAAAATTACAAAGGTTATTGTGTGAATTTTACCTGCATAACCTTGTACTAGAACAAGAGACCGAGCTAAACCCTGGCCCTTTTGTTGGGGATATTCAATTACAAGCATTTATTTCATTTGCAGTCAATCAAATTAAATGGCTTAAAGCCTACAATGCATTTCAAAGACAAGAAAACGGATTAGATCTATGGGTAAGAGCTGAGCCTAGAGACCCAGAACAGTTATGGAGAAGTCATAGAAATCTCATGAGGGCTCCAGGGGTGATTGAAGTATTAGGACCCATGCATGAAGCAATCATTCGGCAAGGGCTCGAATTCTTTTCTTCTATTAAAGACCCTACCATTGAAGCAGCCAAATTTCGATATCAAGTATCTAATCCGAACATTCAGATCAGAGAGCCATTTAAGTATGAAAATTTTAAGCTTGTTGCTAACCGATTCCCCCTCTATGGCGAACTTGTTTTGAGGGCAGGACCATCCTGGTTAGGATATAGGTTCCGGAGTCCAATCATTTGGCATCCTGCACCCGGATACCAAGCCCTGTATGAGATGCCTGAGGGCCAAACAAGCCATTTCTTTAATCATCTAGTTTCGCATCATGGGTGTAGGCCCCTACACGAGATTCCATCTCCAGCCTACTCCCCCACCGCTCTGCATGTCAACTACAATGTTTTCATGAGGCCATGAAAAAGGGTAAGCTGGGGGGTGTGTGGAGTATCAAGGAAGGTATGTTTCGATGGTTATTTTGGTATCTTTTTATTAGAACTCAAAAGCCTTTTGTATGGGAAATTTAGATAATGATGAGGATTTATAACGAAACACGAAAGATTAATGAGAAACAATGACAATCATCATTTCTATGTGCAGGAGGGAGAAAAAACGGAAGGTGGCCATTCCAAAGGTAAAGACAAGGATGAGCTAACTGCTGTCCCTTTGACGGGAGACCGGAAGCAAACCAGATCAAAACGGATCAGCCCAGGAAAGGACGCGGAGATACTAGCATGGAGCAGAAAAGGAAAGAAGTGACGCAGTATTAATGATTCTGTGAATCCCTCAGGATCTTAGATCCTGAGAGATCACTATTTTATCTAATTTCTGTATCTAGATATCTCCGCCATCTTCCTTATAAAAGGGATAGCACTGTTGGCTACAAGGGAGGTTCTTTATGTAATTTCTTTTAAGGAAGATCCGAACTATGATCTTTATGTTCTGTTGAAGACTTGAGTTCCTGTAATTTTATTTTATGCCTTAATACAGACTTGTTCACTCGTTTATATTTGAGCCTGGATCTATCTTAAGCGGTGTACCCCTGGAGGCTAAGGGCCCGGCCCTGGAGGACACTTGCTCTTGTACCATTATGCGTGGTTTCTGTGTGGTTTGTTCATACACGTAATCTGGTAATCTGCTGTGTTTTAAGAATATTATATTACATTCTCTGTTATGTTTAACTCGTCTCGTGTTCCTGAACTTTATATTGACGCTGTGTCATTTTACAAATCCTTTAAGTATTGATTAATCTCTACAGGACACTGTCATTCCATTACAGAGTTCATTATGATTTTATTTAGCATTATAACAAGTTATCTTGAAAGGTATGTTTTCACATGATTACTGAATGTTATTGTTCCTCATCTTAAGATGCAATCGTATGCGTTTATTTGGATCAATAATAGAAGCAGATTGAGTATGTTGTGTTTCTAAGGTTTTGATTGGTAGTGTTGTTCCATCGTATGTATACATCTTTCAAGACTGAAGGATTGATGTTTTGATTGGAGAGATTAAATAGAATTACAACTTGAGGAACTTGGTTACTGCTTACTTCAACTGCTGTTCCATTTCTGATTTGCTGTTCCATTGATTTGTTGTTCCATTTATTTGTTGTTCCATTTATTTGCTATTCCATTTCAATTGTTGTTCCATTTCCATATTGCTAATTTGTTGTTTCTTAAGGACAGTCTCAGGCTGTAGTGAGCCCCAGCATCTGCTATTTGGCTCCCAGACCTCTGATCTGCTCCCATCGGCTATGAAAGGGATGGGTTATTGCTACCGAGCCCTTGGCTGATGTGTTGTTCTATTTCATTGCTATTTCCTTTAATTGTTGTTTCATTTCTATTCATTAAGAACGGTCTCAGGCTGTAGTGAGCCCAACATCTGCTATTTGGCTCCCAGACCTCTGATCTGTTCTCATCGGTTATGGAAAGGATGGGTTATTGCTACCGAACCTTTGGCTGATGCAATACTTGGTGTGATTTGGTCTTTTGAAGTAGTTAAGTTGTAGACTCACATTAATTTACTTTTGTAGCTTTAAATAGTTGTACTACAAGCATTACTCTGGTAAGTGCTAAGCCTCAGACTGAGACACTCTTTGAAATAACCAGATGTTCCCGGATTGACATATTAATGTGAGGTAACTAGAGGTGAAAGAGACCCTTTTTATAGCTCTACAATGACCTGTAAATTTGTCCTGACATAGTCTGCAGCTGTCTGTGGCTGCTGAACTTTGGGTTTGAAGTGGCTAAAAATCATTTTCTCTTCCTTGATATCATATGCTGCCATCAGTCTTTCCTGCTTGGCGGGTGTTTCTTTCAGGAAATGGTCATATAGTTGTATTCTTAGTAGCTCATTTTGAGCTTTGATCTCTTTGAAGCTCGCTTTGCCACTAGCTGGTCTTTTGCTTTGTTATGTGGAGGAAGACACCTCCATGGCATGCTATCTGTCTAGCTCTTGTTGGAAAGAGCTGGTCGGTGTTTGTCTGCTTCCCTCTCTGTCTCTCCTTGGGCTTTCAAGGATTTCTTCATTGATTTCTTCCTCAAACGGAGAATCAAATCTTTGCCGCTTAGATTCAGGCTGCTGCGTAGATCCACTGGCAGGTGTGGAATCCTCTCTGTCACATTTTTTGCCTCTTTCCTCATGGGCAGCAGTCTGTAAAACTGGCATTTGGGGTGCCTCTGTTTGCTGTGGAGGAGCCTGTTCTTGGGACTGCTCTTTTGAAGTAGCAGGCAGCTCTGTAGTCACCTGTTCTGTATCCATTGGATCTTTTCCTTTTGTTGTACCTGGTGTTGATGAATATGGTGCTTGGCTGTGTTCTGCAACTGCAACAATTGA
This sequence comes from Pinus taeda, assembly GCA_000404065.3. Taxonomy (NCBI): domain Eukaryota; kingdom Viridiplantae; phylum Streptophyta; class Pinopsida; order Pinales; family Pinaceae; genus Pinus; species Pinus taeda. The sequence continues at coordinate 81,457 of APFE031680586.1, read as the reverse complement.
TGTGCCCTCTCAAATTTGTTGTGGCCACTTGAATGTTACCTGCTCACAAGAATCTAAGTCAAGAGTTTTTTCAAGGTCTTTAACATTGTGTTCCATAATTTCCTCCTGAGTGAATTCTTCAACTAAAGTGCCTTGTGCCCACGCGTCTTGATTAGCATAATTTTCAATGTGTGGGATTTTGCAGTGTATATAGGGTGTCAATCTATATTTGACTCTTCTAGCACTAATAAAGCCAAGTGGGTCATAAGGGACCCACCAGAAACTTCTCTTCAACATAAGTTGATCCTTCAGTATTAGGTCAGCATCTTGCCAACCTTCCTTCCTGTTCATGATAAAGGGGCCTAGGCGGTCTCTAAATTTCAGGTGAGCCTTCTTCTTGGTGCTGTGAAAGTGAGTCAGATCTGAATTGATAATCTGCCTGTAGTATTCCAAGGCAAATAACCTCATTGGTACATATCTTGGGAGCCTGTAAGGACAAAGCTCACAGCCATAAATTCTGATGACAGCGTGATCCTGATATTGATACCAATCACCTAATTTGTAGCTCTTAGATAGCTGCAATATCTTCTACATTTCATGAGATATTCTAGGAGGAGGAGCTTTCATCAAGAGGCAGGAGACTGGATAAACAAACTGGTCAATAAACTCACAGTAAGAGTATGGAGAATGTTGGACTTGATGGAATAGTGATGACCAGAGGACAACAGATCTTCTTTCTCCTTTTGAATCCAATTTCTTGATGGGAAACTGGAAGCTTTCAGATTGATAATATAAGAACAAATGGTAGATGTATGAGGAATATTTGAAGATTCCCTCCCTATTTAGCTTTATGAGCTAGTCATGAATTTTGTTTGCTATGAACTTGGCATAGTTATACTTGATAGAAGGAGGTTGCCCTTGGCTGAATGAAGACAATAGAACCAACACTGTCTCATCCACATGTTCACTCATTCTGAAACCTAACACATAGGATATCATATCTACTAGTAACTTGCCAACCTCATTGAAATGGTCATATAGGAATGGAGGTGGCTCCTTAGGTTGGCAGTCTGCCTTCATAAACGTCTTAGCAATTCTTTCAATCTTGGGAGCAAGGAAAGAGGAGGCATCATCCAGTAAGTGCTTCATGGAGAAAGGATATAATAGCTGCGTTTGCTTGAAATTTAACATCTGGTTGATGGAGTCAGGAGTGATATAAAAAAGTATGTTCCCAGATGGAGACTTGACAGCTCTCTGATTTGGTTCATAATTTGCAGCACACAGGTGAATAATCTCTGGAAAAACATTGACAGAGGGGAGGAAATAATGTGGTAAATTGGACTCCCATATTCCATACATGTCAGAGTTGCTAAGAAAATTGTTTGTTAGCTGGCAATAGGTATGCAAATGATTCTTGTTCCCAACTAGGTCTTGAATAAGATAATCATTGTTAGCCAGGGCCATTGCTTCAAGCTCTTTGTTTGGTGAATTGATGGAGGGATGTCTAGAGCCGATGGAGTGGCCATTTTGAAATTTTCTGTGCTTGCACTTGGAGTGAAGATTAGTGAGGAAACAGACTAAGGACAATCACTTTTGAGTATTTGCAAAGTAGCTGGAAAATGAGTTTGAACTGAGGCAGTGGTCTTTAATGTCTGTAGCTTATCAAAAGGAGGCCAATTCGCAGAATTCGAGTAAGCTTTTCCTCTCTTTGATAATTTCACTAGGTTGATAAACTGTGTGGGTAAGCTACTGAGGAAACAGGGATGATTTCTAAGCTGAATGTGGGATTTTTACAGAGGATTATGGTAACAGGGGGCAATGCACGGCCATATGAAGCTTCCTCCAGTAATATGAACCTTTAAACCATATTTTGACGATGATATTTGTAAGTGGCCGTAGGTTCACAGAGCATTCTTCAGACAGAGCGTTGATTGGAGAATTTCGAGCAGCATTCAGGTGCTTTAATGTCTTCAGTTCGGTAATTTGCAGAGTTTTATGCAAATGAAATACAGAAAACAGTGAAACAGGGGCAAATAGGTGAACTTGGGCAAATACCTGGTTTCAACGGCGCCAAGGGTGAACAAGCTAGTACAATGGCAAGCTATGGAGTCGAATTATAGGTTGCGGCAGTTTGGCTGGTCGAGTCTGAGCTTTGGGAGCGAAAACGGTCATGAGAGTGAATGAGAGTTTACAAATGGACTGATAGAAATGAAATAAAACGGTCGTTTTGCGCGCTTTTTATGCAAAAATGACATTTTGCGCTTTTGGCGCTTTCACGGGGTGACGTCAGTATGACGTCATCGGCGGGTCCCAGGTACGGATGGGTGTCGTGGCATTTGACAGGACGGTGACGCGGCAACGACACGATGGCAGGGCATAGGCAGAAAGGGGATGAGGTGGCGGTTACGTGGCAAAGTATCGGCGGAGCGGAGATGACATTAGGGGAAAACGTGGCGCCGACATCAAACAGGGGAGGCAGTTTCTGGTTTGTATCGCACCGCTTTTGTGCATAAGCAGTTTCGGAGGAGGGGGCTCCACCACAACTGGGAGGGCGATGCATGGCAGGAGTACGATGGAAAAACCACCCATCTCCCGGACGCTAACCCCCGGCACATCGGGGCAGGAAAAGGCCCGCCCACCGTAGATCCTAGGGCACGCCAGATCTAACGGCCGACGGGACAGGTAAGACGGTGGAAGGTTAGAGACAGGGCCCGCGTGCTGTTTAATATTTGTTTATTCATGCGGCAAGGGGTAAACCTTAGAAATGTGGGTTTATGGGGTTAGGATTAAAGGGAAATGGTTGTTAGTTTAACTAGGGGTCAAACTAACTCCAAATTAGAACACATAATGGTTAATAGTAGCCCCTAATGGACCATTATTTCCCCGACTTAAGAAATATGGCTATAGTGCTAAGGGGTAGGGATATTATTATTTTTTGGGATTTTATATAGTTTCTCGTAGAATAGGGGGAAGGGAAATGATTTAGGGAGCTAGATAATAGGGTTAGATGTTAATATGGATTGAAAAGGAAATGGATATATACTAAGTTTATAGAATGGAAACTTAAGCATAGGGAAATGAATGGATTGTGTAAAGATTAATTTTACACAAGAAATGTGGCTTCTTTTCACTAAGTCAACTCAGATGTCAACTTGTTTTCTTAACCAGAATGGAGTGAAAATGGACTTTTTGGGCAGATCCCAAGGTCCTTGAGGGGATGTTAGTGAATGATTTCTGAGGGGATGAAGGGGGAGTTAGACATGCTTCCAAACCTTGCCATCAAACAGTGCCTTGGTACTCCTGCTTCAAATGAGATGAGCTTTCTTTGTTTAGGTCAAAACTGAAGATGATCTTGCTTCTGCAACCCCAGACTACCTACCCAGCCTAATACACCTAGCATTTTTTGTTACTTCAGGAAGGGTGCACTTAGACTTGCAGACCCTGATTGCCTTTTCTTTCATAACTGCCCTCCTATCTAAAAACTACCCTTATTTCTTCCAAGGGCCCATTTTAAGCAGTTGGGCTCCTTAATTCTCTACCTAGCTAATAATATGCCAAGTTTAAATAGTTTGGACTTATTTTCTTTCTCTATTTTCTAAAACAAGCAATTTAAACCTAGGGAGGCCAAGATTAAGCTGTTTGGCCCTCCCTTAACTGTGAAATTCTTCAAAAATGGAACTTTTGCAGCACCAAAAGGATGAACATTTTTGGCACTTTCACTGTCAATCATGAAAAATGAAACCTATTGGTATAGGAAGCTAACAGTCCGTACAAGGTGTTGCAAAAGATTGGTACAATGGCATACAAACTGGAGCTTCCTGTAGCTTCTCGAGTGCATCCAGTTTTCCATGTTTCATGTTTAAAGAAGGTTATAGGCGACAAGCTCCCAGTTCAAACAATATTGCCAGAACTTGACGAGGAAGGAAAAATTATATTGGAACCAGAAGCAGTCATAGAAACAAGAACTCAACAGCTAGGAAATCGATCAATTTCAGAGTATCTTATCAAGTGGAAGAACTTATCCGCTGAAGATTCCACATGGGAGGATGAGACTTTTATCCAGAAGTATCCAGAACTACTCAAGCGTTGAGGACAACACTTTTTTGAAGGAGAGGGGCATGTTGGGTCCCTATAATACTAGTGATTACCCCATTATTATTGTAGTTATACCCCTTATTTATATTGTTGTGCCCCTATTGTCCCCATATTGTTATTATTGTGCCCCATAGAATCCTCTATTGTTATTTTTGTGGCTTTATATTATTATTGTTAGGTCGGCTAGGTTATATTATGACTCCTTAGACTCCTATATATAGAAAGGAGGTTTTGTCATTTCTATCATCCAAGAATTGTTCATTTATGTAATGTAAAGGAGGTTGCCCCCTCGAAGAAGCTAAATTTTAAGGCGTTGATCTATTTTTTCTATCTTTTTCTTGAGTTGGTTTCATAACAAAGGTTAGCCCCGCACATACCCACAATATGCATAAACACAACTGTCCCAGGTAATTAACTCTCAAAGTAGTCAAATCTTCATAATATCAATGGTCAAGGACCTCTTATTATCACATCCAGAATGATTTATAGACTCTCCAAAATCTATACATTTACCCACCTTTTCCTTTAGAAAGGAAATTAATCACCCCGCTTTACCCTTCTATTGGGACTTCCTAAACTCCTTATGCCCACACATATAACCTTTTTCCCACTTATATGTAACCTTCCCTCTTTAAACATTGCTACACATATGTTTATCGCATAAAAGTGCTCTATCGGTGCTATTTCCTTTATAACCCATTTACAAGGGAATTATACTCAAACCATACCTTTTTTCGCCTTTCATACGAACTCTGCACACTTCCTGAGGACTGTCTTTATCGCAATCGGCTATCGACTCCTTTGCAGGTTCCATTAACATATAACTCTTATCACCCCTTCCGCTCCGATATGTGATATCGGAACGTTAACATATGTTTTATCCTTAATAGGCTCGACAACACATTTATCGCAATACAAAGGAATAATGTTGAAATCCCACTTCGAACACATATAGCGGATCTCAAATACTATTAGTTGTGTTGTATAACTCTATCGGGTCCACTCCATCGCTCATCGCATCACTTCTCCACCGATACAACTCCTTTTATCATTCTCGATGTGAATTAATCTCCACCATCCATTTCTTCATCTGATCAAATGGTTAGCACTAAATCGACACATCACTTAATCGCCCATTTCACTATCTATTGACTGCTCGATATGCGATTAGTGATTAGATCTGGACTGTCGATTTAGACTCTCGATCCGACAGTCCAGAATCTATTGCATTATTGCAATCGCTCTATTACAAAGGCCCATTCCAGTGCTTGTTGCGATGGTTTCCGTCGACCCGATATGCCTTCTGGAACCGATAAGGGTATAGACCAACTTGTATAAAGTTTCAAGTCTGGAATCTAAATCTGACTGTGTTTTGCACTCGTTTTTAGTGTAAACTGGGTTTTACACTTGCAGGACTTAAACTTTGTTAATAACTTCACCGATGCGATACGATCTAGACCGTTGATCTCATAAGATCCAACAATTGCTGTGTATTAACACTCCACTTCTCCGTTCGCCTCTTTTAATTGATTTTTACGCAATTTCTTCAATTTTTCCTATGAGATTCGGTTCTTCTGAATATTCTGGTCTTCCTTTTCCGCTGCTCAACCTCCTCTAAGCTAAACTCCTCTACAAATTCTTGCTTCGCAACCTCTCTCCAGAGCTTATTCTATTTCTTCAATTGGATTCACTGACCTATTTATGATTCCTCTGAATCATTTTCTCCAATGTGCATTCTACATAATTCTGCTTGTAAACCTGTTACAGAGCCTACGAATTCATATGAAATTCATTCATTTCATAGTCATCTACCCACTTGCACACTCGAAATAATTCTCTGTATATATAAATATAAACATACAGTTACATTCGAGACTCTTTGTTTCACACAGGCATGATCTTTGATATCAATGGCCTCTTCTTTGACTCTACTTGTAGGCTTACATATATGCCAATGAGTTGTGTTGAACTGATCCTGGTTTGACTCCTAGATCTATTTAACTCACTCCTAAATCCTCTCTGTCCTTTATGTCCAATTCTAATCTCCATTAATTCCTAAAATCTCTCCCTCTAGTTCCTCGAATCATGAGATTGTTCTAAGAATCCTAATTGACCTCTAACTCTTGTCATTTATTCACCACCCATGTTCTCCTTTAATTCAAGAGCATTTACAACATCCTCACATTATCTAATTTTTTCCTATTCATGCACTCAAAAGCTTAATTCATCACTTAAGAACTAACTTATCTAAAACATGACCCCCTATGTCTACTTAATTGCAATGATTTTCTCTTGGGTTGAATGCTCCTGCATCAGACTCCCAAAGTAGAAAATATTCATGATCTCCTGATCATGTGTCTTCTAATCTTTGACTTCCTAGATCCAATACTTTGTGTTGTAACTACCCAAATGTCTTGTTCCTTTGTTGTTGCTACACTTCTGTTGTCTTCTTCTCCATCTTCTTCTTCTTGTCAATCAGGTTCAAACTCTGATTTATCATGCTTACTTTTGCTACCATTTTCCTCCATTTGGACTGCGTCATCATTAGTTCCCACATCTCTTCAATCTATGTGTCCAATACATCTTTGGATTGGTCCATATTCTGCTTCTTACTTCTTCCTCTTTCTCTTTGCTTCAGGTTGTTGCTGATGTCCACTAGTTCTTCAATCTGTTGTTCTTCTTCTTTTTCTTTTATTCTTGCTATGCTGACTTCTATGTTGACTCTTATGCTGATTTTTGTTGTGATTCCTATGTTGGTTGCCTCCCTATCATCCTTACCCTCTTCCATGATTGAATCATGATTGTCCAACACTCTCTCCTATAATTTAACATCTTTGTTCCATGGATTAAATTCTTCCAAGGAGTTTTCTTCTTTCACCTTTATTTGGTTGTTCACTTGTGCCAAATCTCCTTGAGCAATTGCAACAAAACTTGCACTCACAAAACACTTGTTAAAATAAAAAACACAAGGCTTTTGTGCCTTATCTTCCTTTGGCAGCAATTCAGCTTGTTGCACTGTTTCTTTCTCCTCTGTCAGCACATCAGTGTGTTGATTTGAACTCTCAAAAGAATTCATGAGACTACAAGCTAGTCTCTTCTCCATACCATCTTCTTCAATGATATCTATCTGCTTTTGTTCACAGTAATGAACTTTTTCTTCCTTAGCTTGTTGCTGGTTAACTCTTCTTTGAAATTGTTTGATTCTTACTACCTCCTTCTAATTATGAGATCTTGCCATCTCAGTCTTGATCTGAACAGATTTCAGATTCTGATCCTCTCTAAAAAACTCTAAATCTTGTTCATCCTCTTGTGATGTACCTGCAATCATCCACAAATCATTAATTTTAAAACCATAAGACCTAGCGGTCTTACTTGACTCTTCAGTCATCACATTTCCTTGTTGCTTGGAATATTCTACGTGATTCAGCTCCTCAAGCTCAACTTCATCTCTTTCCTTGACAAGGAATGGTTCTTGTCTTATAAGAGCTCAAATTATTAACTTGTCAATGAATTCTTTCTACTATAACAACTCAATACTTTCCTCATTTGAGAGATCTCCTTCATCATACTCTACTGCTCTAGAGTACCTTTTATCCCTTAGAACACATTTCTCTTCATACTTTAGTTTAAGAGCTCTATTCAGCTTCACTCCAGAGTATTCATCTTCTGTAAGATACTCCTCCATGCTTTCGACAGCTTCACGAGACTGTCTATCCTCTCCTATACATCCTGCAAGCACACCAAAACTATTAGGTTCAAAAACACAAGGCTTGATAGCCTTATACATCAACTCTTCATCTTCAGTTAGCATCTCCTCATGTTGTTTTGAACTATCCCAATATTCTGTGAGATCTTCACTTGATCTCCATTCTTTAGCTTCAGTGTAGTCTTCACCTTCCCCCATAATTTCTCTCTATTCTGATTCACAAATCTACTCTTCCATTTCTAACTTAATTTCCTTGAGTTTTCCCATCAGCCACTTTACTTGCTTTTGTTGTAGCCTTTTCTGTATCTCATGCCATTTTACTGACTTCTTCCTCAAGACCCAACCTAGTCTGTGGCTTTCTTCTAGCATTTTCCTTAATGTATCGAGTTGTTCTTTTAACTCTGCAATCTCCTTGTCAATTTCTTCTTGACTCATCTTCTTGCCATTTGCTTTGGCATTATTCCTCTCATATCCTCTGTTGTGGCTTCTCTCTAAACCTCTGCTATGATTATTAATAGTCATCTTCTTCTCCTCTTCCTTCATGAGCTCCTCACTCATCTGCAGTAAGCCTCTGCTACAGCTAGTCCTCATGGCTGCAATATTACCTCACTAAGCTCTCCTCACTCAGTCTTTTCGTAAGCATGGGTCCTCTATCTGGAATCTCCTCTTGAGCAACACCTTTGTTCCCTTCTAGGCTTCTGCAATCTCTCACTCTCTCTTGAGAACACTTCAATTGTCCTCTCTGTCCAATCTCTTGTTGGATTCATCAGGTTCACTGCCACTTCTCTATCAGAGTATTTTCCTTACTCTGTCTTCAAGAACACATCTGGTTCTCCTCTCACAACTTCTCTTGCTGTCACCTGTGCATTAGTATATAAACACACATTCTCAATTTAAAATAGAACATAAAATATTACCTCCCCTTCAAGATCTCAGCATGACCTTGTTTCACCATTCCACCTGTGCCTTGGATGGATTGTCCTCTATTTCTTGCATCTACAAGTTTTGCTACACATCACCTCTGCATGCCTTCTTTTGTCAGATTAGAATTTGATCCTTCCTCTTGCTTGCATAAACACCTTAACACATATTCTATTCTAAATTATTTCTCATAGAATTTCTTTGTTCTGTTTTAACCAATTGTTTCAACTTCAATTCTACTCTGATACCACTAATGATGTAGGGTTACCCCCACACATACCCACAGTATGCATAAATATGCATAAACACAACTGTCTCAAGTAATTGACTCTCAAAGTAGTCAAATATTCATAATATCAATGGTTAAGGCCCTCTTATTATCACATCTGGAATGATTTATAAACTTTCCAGAGTCTACACATTTACCCACCTTTTCCTTTAGAAAGGAAATTAATCACCTCGCTTTACTTTTCTATCGGGACTTCCTAAACTCCTTATGCCCACACATATAACCTTTTTCCCACTTATATGTAACCTTCCCTCTTTAAACATTGGTACACATATGTTTATCACATAAAAGTGCTCTATCGGCACTATTTCCTTTATAACAAATTTACAAAGGAATTATACACAAACCATACCTTTTCTCGCCTTTCGTACGGACTTGACACACTTCTTGAGGACGATCTTTATCGCAATCAGCTATTCAGCTCCTTCGCGAGTTCCATTAACATATAAATTTTATCACCCCTTCCACTCCAATATGTGATATCAGAACATTAACATATGTTTTAGCCTTAACAGGCTTGACAACACATTTATCGTAATACAAAGGAATAACGTTGAAATCTTGCTATGAACACATATAGTGGATCTCAAATACTATTAACCACACTGTATAACCCTATCGTGTCTACTCCATTTCCCATCACATCACTTCTCCGTTGATACAACTCCTTTTATCATTCTCGATGCGAATTGATTTCTATCGTCCATTTCTTCGTCCGATCCAATGTTCAATGCTAAATCAGCACATCACTTAATCACCCATTTCATTGTCTCTTGACTGGTCGATATACGATTAGAGATTAGATCTGGACTCTCGATTTGACGGTCCAAAATCTATCACATTATCGCAATCGCTCTATTACAAAGGCCCATTCCAATCCTCATTGCAATGGTTTCCACTGACCCGATATGCCTTCCAGACCCGATAAGGGTATAGACCAACTTGTATAAAGTTTCAAGTCTAGAATCTAAATCCGACTATGTTTTTCACTCGTTTTTAGTGTAAACTAGGTTTTCCACTTGCAGGACTTAAAATTTGTAAATAACTTCGCCGATGCGATATGATCTGGACCATTGATCTCATAAGATCCAATGATTGTTGTGTTATAACACTCCACTTCTCCATTCGCTTCTTTTACTTGATTTTTATGTGATTTCTTCAATTTTTCCTCTGAGATTCAGTTGTTCTGAAGATTCTAGTCTTCCGTTTCCGCTGTTTAACTTCCTCTAAGCTGAACTCCTTTGTGAATTCTCGCTTCGCAACTTCTCTCCAGAGCTTATTTCTTTTCTTCAATTGGATTCATTGACCCATTTATGATTCCTCTAAATCATTTGCTTCTCTGTGCATTCTACAAAATTCTGCCTGTGAACCTATTATAGAGCCTATGAATTCATATGAAATTCATTCATTCAATAGTCATCTACCCACTTGCACACTCGGAATAATTCTCTGTATATATAAATATAAACATACAGTTACATTTGAGACTCTGTGTCTCACACAGGCATGATCTTTGATGTCAGTGGCCTCTTCTCTGACTCTACCCATAGGCTTACATATATGCCAGTGAGTTCTGTTGAACTGATCCTGGTTTGACCCCTAGATCTATTTAACTGACTCCTAAATCCTCTCTATCCTTTATGTCCACTTCTAATCTCCATTAATTCGTCAAAGCTCTCCCTCTAGTTCCTCAAATCATGAGGTCATTCTAAGAATCCTAATTGACCTCTAACCCTTGTCATTTATTCACCACTCATGTTCTCCTTTAATTCGAGAGCATTTACAACATCCTCACATTATCTGGTTTATTCCTATTCTATGCACTCAAAAGCCTAATATTACATTAATTCATCACTTAGGAACTAAGTTCTCTAAAACATGACACCCTATGTCTACTTAATTACAATGATTTTCTCTTGGATTGAATGCCCCTGCATCAAAGGGACAAGTTCACAGAATGCAAAAATCATACCTACATTTATGACATCTGAGATTATCCTAAAGGTGACATAAATACCTCTTTTAGATGTATTTTATAGCCCACTACATAAGGTTGTAGTAAGAAGATAGAGGAAGAGAAGGAGAGTGGAAACACCTGAAATCCCACCAGGGAATGAACCAATGGATATAGTCAGGAAGGATATTCCTTCAAATCCAACTAAAAATTTAACCACGTTGTCATAATTTGCAAGGTCATATGCTACTGCCACCATTGATAAAGGCATTGAAGTATCTGTTTTGTCAAGGGAAAGGGAAGAAAGAATAGCATAGCTCAAGCAACAACTGGATATCGAGAAAGCAAATGTGAATAAGCAAGCCACAGAACAAATATTCCAATAGCAGCAAAGTATGAAAGTAACAATGTAAACTTTGAAACAAGAACTGATACGATTACCTGTTTCGTTGAGGTAGCAAAAAAGTCAACTGATTTTAAAATGTGGTGATGCAGAATACATATATATATATATATTTTTTAGCATATTTTTGACGCTTCAAATTTTCTTATGTATCAAATATAAATATTTGTTTTTAATTGTTAGTAATTTTCATTCTAATTTTGAAACGTATTGATGCAACATTAACCCCTTTTTTTAGATCAATGTTTCGCAGGTCCATTGCCTCAAAATATTCTACATCAAGAAAACATTGGATGTTATCCTCCATTTCTAGTTCCTGTTGGTAACATTTGTCAGTTAGATATGCATGCACATATTTTTTTGGTTGGGTCAGTTGTTTCGTGGTTTAACCAATATATTTCATATTGGGCTTTTCTCATTCAATAGTTGTCTCATTTTCTTCCAGCTACTAGAGGACTATGTATCAGTTATGGCCCACTAGATTTTTAGAGGTTGGATTATGAGTTCCTTTTTTTGATGTCTGCCTTTTATTGGTGAACTTGGTACACCCATGTTGATATGAGGACATATCTACTTGTGCATTTTATTTGGCTTGGTTTGTTGGGCATTCTTAGTTTAGATGGTCATATTTATGGAATTTTTAGCATCAAAAGGGGATTTTATCATAATCTATTGGCTACTCCCATATTTTATCTTCACTGCTTAGTTGAATGCTTGCTAGGAGGGGCTTGGATATGTTTATATAAGCACATAGGCTAGCATAGGAAGTTTATCAACCTTGATTTGGGGTATCCAAGATCATAACAAAATTCCCTATTTCATTATGAATGTTTTCTAAGATTTCAGGGTCCAAAAGCACCCGAAGGAGAGAATAAAAATGGATCCACACTTGGGCCGCAAAAAAATTTCACCTATTTTTTCTAATCATATTTCCAAGATGGGAGTTTTGACTGTTTGAGGAAGGCAAGAACCATTACCTTTTGGATATTTCATTATTGGAGTAGCCAAAAGTAGTTGATGCAACTTCATTGTTAGTTATATTAAATGGTTTTAGCTTTGGTTGTGGTTTGTGAGTTGAGGAATTGTTGAATTTGCACAAGGTAGCTTGATTGGATTTGGAAGAAATTGCGCTTTCTCCACCCCCCCATGGGGGCTCCATTGGAAGTAAAGGCATTGATGACTAAGGAAAAAACCCTAGAATTAGAGGTTACAGAGGAAAAAAAAATATTTAAATTGATCAAATTAAACACATATATATTATTACATACATATAATACAAACTTAAATTCAAGACATCAAATAAATGGAAGTAACTAAGGAAATTACAAAGGATAATATTAGAGGGTAACTGATGAACTCAGTGAACTCTTTTAGGTAAAGTGATTTGGTCTCCAAATTGTAGCTATTAGTGTCTTAAATAATTCACTATTCCTAAGGCAGTTAGCTATTTATGGTTTTGTGAATCAAATAAATTAATTGAGTACATTAATCATATTTAAATCACACTCAATTATATTCTAGAAACAATATATTATATACATTATTTACTTGCTATAAATGAATTTTATTGACTCAGAAGTCGCATTACGTGATATGATGTTATTCATAAAGCCATGTTATTATTAAGTCAAATGCAATGCATTCAATTCAACATTTTTCTAATAGTAATTTAAAAAGTAGCGGTGTTTGTCAGAATTTAAGAGAAAGAGTAAAAAAACACAATAAAACAAAAGTTAACTAGATTGAAAAACCAATGGAACTTTAGAGCTCATCTCACATTAAGAGACCACTTTGCTACACCACAATAAAAATTGATTACATAGAGAATATATAAAACTACTTGCTTCATTCAATCTAGCACTTGGTTTAATACAGTCTAGTTCATTATTTCAAACTACTACTTGTGCATTTAATGCACTCCACTACAAAAACTATTCACTAAGTAAACTACATCATAGCTAGAAGATGTAGTCAACAATTACATTCAACACTCCCCCTTAATTTGGCTTCATCTTTATTACAATATTTAGATTGTTCAACTTCTATTCCAAGAAAATATTTCACGTGACCAAGATTGGCCATCTCAAATTCCTTCTCTGTAGCTATTTAAAAATCTTTAAGCTACAAATTTCTTGTGTAAATCATATCATCAACATAAATGCAAACAATCCAAATATTATCTTACAATATGTTTTTATATAGAGAGTGGGTTCATTAATGTTGCATGTGAATCCTTTATTGGGCATTTAAGAATCAATTATGTTGTACCATGCTTAGGGGGGTTGTTTTAAACTATGAAAATCCTTTTTGAACTTGTATACTTTTAGTTCTTTACCCTTGACTTCATATCTTGAAGGCTAATCTACATAAGCTTCTTCCTTCAAGATCCCATTTAAAAATGTTGATTTGGAAACCATTTGGTTAATTGGCCAATGACTTTTTGCTACTATTGATAACACTATTTTGAGAGTATCCAACCTTGTTATTGGGGTGAAGGATCATAATCTACTCCAGGTTGTCCTTTTGCTAACAATCAGACTTTATGCTTTTCAATTTCCCCTTTTCATTAAACTTGGTCTTATAGATCCATTTGACTCCAATGTTTGTTTTTCCTATTGGTAGATCTACAAGTCCCCATGTATCATTCTTCTCTATTGCTATAGTTTCTTCATTCATAGCTTCAACCCATTATATATTTTTGGATACTTCTTCAAAATGTATTGGTTGGTAAGACAACAAGCCAAAACGTACTTATTCATTGTCTAGTTGCTCATAAATTTATCTCAAACTTCTTGTTTTTTTCAGAATGGTAAGATCAGATTTGTTGCTTGAGGATGGACTATGTGCTTTTTGTCCTCCTTGGTTTTCCTCTTCAACTGGAACTTGTAGTCATGGCAGTCCTTTTCTTGGTTGTGCCGCTTATGTTGCTTCGCTTGGTTTGAATGGATGTGGAGAAACTTGATTGTTGTTTCCTTTATTATCTTCATCTTTCCATGCTTGATCTTCAAAGAATTTAACATCTCTTAAAATAATTGCTTTATTGGTGACATGATTATACAATTTATAAGCCTTGGATAACGAACAAATATGCATTTTTCAAATTTTTCATCTAATTTCTTCTCATTTCTTTAGGAGCATGTGCATAGGATCCACAACTAAATATTTTGAAGCATGATATGCTTTTCTTCATACCACTCCAAGCTTCTAAGGGAACTTTGTCTTTAATGCTTTTGGTTAGAGATATGTTAAAAATATAAAATGAGAATTGTTTCTTCCCAATACTCATTTAGAAAATTCTTTACCTTCAAAATGCCTCTTTCCATATTCATGATGGTCTAATTTTCCTTTATGCTACTCCATTTTGTTGTGGAGTGTACCTGTTGAAAAATGCAACAAGAAATTCTAAATTTGATTTTGCCTTGATTAAATTGAGAAAATTTGAATTTCCACATCAACAGACAACTTGGATGATGTTAACTCGTGTGATATGGCTTGTGTCACCTAGTTTACTCAGTAAATTCAAGTTGGAGGAGTTAGATTTCAGTTTTTCATATGTGATTGCTAATTTGTGGCAATCAAGGTTAGTTATCTTAGTTTGTTTTCAATTAAACTAGTTCCAACTTTTGGAGGAACTAGTGGATGGTCAATTAAACAGTGGGACCTCAGTCAAACTTAGCGATCATCTAGCTAACTGATCAATCAGCCAAAAATAGCTATTGCATGCAGAGAATTCAAGTTACCCAATTGAGGTGGAGATTCCAAGGCAGTGTAACATCAGTTGCAGACTAGTCTTGAGTGTACAAGTGTTGCATGCAGTCAAATGATCAACTTACGGAACTACGCAATTCGATTAGAGGAATTTCCTAAATAATAGGGGCTAATTCCTCAAGGAACAATGCAAGGAACTAGGAGCTCAATCCGAGGCAAAATTTGACTAATTTTGGGTTAGAGCCCTTTGGTGACCATAGATAAGTTGTGCACTTGCAGGGTGAGCTCAATTGAGCAAAGCAATTGTAATGCATCTCTATTCATTCTATTAATGCAATTTGGCATTGGGGGTTTTAGCAGATTTCTTTCCCAAGATAAAAACACTTGTTGCATTTTTTTTTCTTGCATGTTTGAGATTTTTGTTCTAAATTATGAATTAATGCCAACAGAGCAGTAGTGTAGATTTGTGTCTTGTGGTTTTGATTAAAACTTCATGATCAGTTGCAAATATACAACCTAATTTCTACATGGTATCGAAGATGGATTTATATTAGAACAGGAAATTCAAAGTTGTTTCCCAGAGGTTTAATTTTGAAGATCAGTGTAGTAGGATTTATTTAGAGCTGAGAAGATGGTCTTCAATGGACTATGGCTAGAGTATGCCTTGGAAGGCACCTCTAATTTTGTTGCATGGAAGGATCACATGGAGGCAGTATTAGATGACAGTGGATTTCTAGAATACATCAAGACAAATGTTGCAAAACCATAAGCATTTGATGCCCAAAACCTTGCTCTGTGGAAGAAATATGTAGCCAAGGTGAGGAGAATAATCTTGGGAGGAATACAGGATCATATTGTCTCGAATATCCAGAGAAAATAAACTTTGTTCACAATGTGGAAAGAACTGACAGAATTGTTCGAGAATATTAGTGACCATAGGAAGCTAGCACTCACGGATAAACTTCCAAGTATTAAGATGCAGAAGAATGACACAATTATGTAGTGTATGAGCAAGTTTACATAATGTTGTGATGAACTTGGTGGGGTAGGTGTTAATGTCCTTGAAGAAGAATTGGTAACCCTAGCCCTTTTGGGCCTTCCCAAAAGCTAGAATAGCTATCAAGATTCGATGAATGGGAGGGAGAAACTACCGAGTTGGGAGCGCTTATGGTCTGATTTGGTATAAGAGGAAATAAGACAGAATACCAGATATGGGACTTCATCCAAGGGCGAGGATGAAGAAAAATTTGCATTAGCTAAAAAGGAAAAGAAGGGAAAAGGGAATACATCCAAATCCAAACCAGAATCCAGTCAACGAGGCAAGAAGAAATATTTGTCAAAAAGTAAATGCTTCCATTGTCATGAATTTAGGCATTGTACCATGAAGTGTCCACATAAGAAGGCAAGCAAGAAGACCTCAGGAGGAGGAGCAAGTGAAGCTTTGGCTTAAAAATTAAAGCTTGACTTTACCTTCATTGCATGCATGGCCAACACAGTGATGGGAGCATGTGGTACTTGGACTCAGGTGCATCATTCCACATGACAGGGAATAGAGACTTTTTCAGTGACTTGGAAGAAAAATATTTGTAGATGCACATCGAGATGGTGGACGACAAAAGGTATAGCATGATTGGGATTGGTACATTCACCTTTCAGAGGGAGTTGGGATCAACCTCAGGCTCAAGGATGTCATGTTTGTTCCGGGCCTAAAGAAAAATCTCGTCTTTGTCACAATTTTGGAAGTTTGTGGTTATGATGTGATATTTAGCAAAGGAAAGGAATTCCTGAGAAACATGCCCACGGGACAAGTGAAGCAAATTGGGGTTCATGTGAAGAACCTGTACAAGCTAGATGTGGAGGATTGTGTTGCATTGAGCACAAAGGTAGAGAAGGTGTAGAGTTGCGATGTCAGTGAACTTTGGAATAGAAGACATGACCATTTGCATCATGGTGCTTTGAAGATCATGCAACAGATAACCACATGCCTCCCGAAAGGATCACTTGAGTGGTAGGATGTGTGCAAAGGATGTACTTTGGGGAAGTACACAAAAGCCACCTTCTATGATCGGGACAACAAAGCACATGCAATCATTGAAAGGATCCACTCTGATGTTTGTGGACCTTTCTTGATAGCCTCCACTTCCAAGCACAAATATTTTGTCATTTTTATTGATGACTTCTCACGGAATTGTTGGATCTTCTTCATGTGGAAGAAGGATGAGACTTTCTCCAATTTCGTAGAATTCAAGGGATTGGTTGAGAAAGAAACAAGAAAGAAGGTGAAGGCTCCCAGGATAGATAATGGAGGTGAGTATGTGTCGAATGAATTTAAAAATTTCTATGCAAAAGAAGACATTTGACGAGACTTGACAGCACCCCACAACCCACAACAAAATGGGGTTCCTGAGAGGAAGGGTCGTAGCATTGTGGGAGTAGTGAGGGAGATGTTGCATGATCAATTCCTACCTCTCCATTTGTGGGCCGAGGCATGCAACCCAACAGTCTATTTGCAGAATAAAAGTACTCATCGGATTATGGGCATGATTGAACTAAAGGAGGCTTTTTTAGAGAGAAAGTGAGATGTGTCACACTTCAATATTTTTGGAGCCTATATTTATTGCCGTGTCTCCAAAGAATCGAGGAAGAACCTAGAGATGACAGCATAATTGGGGTATTTTTGGGTTACACAAAAACTCCCCACAATAACCATGTGAACTTGTCATCCCTCAAAATGACAGCTGTGTGAAGGGATGTAAAATTTAAAGAAGATAAATCAATTTGGTGCTCTCTTGAGAGGGAGCTTTAGATCCCACCAAAAGAGGAGCTTTTAGCTCCAAAAAGGAGGAACCTCAGGAAGTTGTGGAGTAGCAACAAGTTGAGGAGAAGAGAATGGAGACAACCACTCAAGTAGAACCATGCAAAGAAGGTAGGAAAAGGACTTGAGAAGTTGAGAGACTTGGACAGGATGCGAGGGAGAATGTGGGTGCTCCTTGAAATCAATGCAAGCAAAGAAGGTCACCATATCGATACATTGGCTACAAGGCTCTAATGACTGAGCTTGTAGAGGCTGAGACATCCTATTTCAAGGAAGCAGTAGAGAAACCTCTATGGGTTGATTCAATGATGGAGTAATACGCATCCATTTTAAATAATAGTGTTCTAGAAGTGGTCCTAAAACCAACAGACAAATCAGTTATGGGCTTGAGATGGATCTTCAAGGTAAAGCATGTAGCAGATGGAATCATAGAAAAGTAAAATTCTAGATTTGTGGCCAAGGGGTACTCTCAAGTTGAGGGGATTGACTATGAGGAGACATTTTCTCCTGTAGCAAGGTACTCATCCATCAGATCAATTCTTTCTTTGGCTTCACATATGGGGTGGAAGATGCACCAGATGGATGTAAAAGCAACATTCCTCAATGGATTTGTTGAGGAGGAGGTGTATATCAAGCAACCAGAAGGGTTTGAGAATTTTGATTAGGAGTCTCATGTGTGAAAACTCAAGCGAGCATTGTATGGTTTCAAGCAGGCACCCTATGCTTGGTACACCAAGATCGATAGTTATCTTACCTGTTTGGGCTTCACCAAAAGTGAAGTGGATGCAAATCTCTATCATATCTTGGTAGAAGGTAAATTGTTGATTATTTTCTTATATGATGATGACTTGATTTTAATTGGTGATGAGTAGTTGATTAGATCTTGCAAAGAGGACCTTGTAAGAGAGTTTGAAAGGAAGGACATGGGTCTCATGTGCTACTTCATTAGATTGGAAGTATGGCAAGGTGATGGGTAATTGTTTGTATCTCAGGGCAAGTATGCCAATGAGATACTTCAAAGGTTCTGCATGGACAGTTGCAAACTCATGGAGACACCTTTAGCAATCAACTGGAGGAAAGAAGATGCCACTTTAGGTGATGAAGTGGATGTTATTTTTTATCAACAGTTAGTGGGTCACTAATGTATCTTGTGAACACATGAAAATATATGTGTTATGCAGTCAACTAGCTGAGCCAAGCTATGGTTAGTGTAGAATTTCCCACTGTAAATCACCTGATAATGCAATATACTAAAGCAAAATGTAGAAATTTTGTAGAATTTTTCCTACACATCAGCTAGCTTTGACACCATATATAACTTTTTCTACAAATTAGCTAGCTCAGATACCATGTAGAAATTTCCCACCTATAGATCAACCTGGTAATTCAATGTACTAAAGCAAAACACTTGATCCACATCTACAAACAATTTAGTGGAAGCTTAATCAACCATGAGCAACATCAATAAGAACACATATAACTGATAAGAAGGAATCAATCACACATAACATAGAGGAATTTACCCAGGGAAAGCACCTACCTATAACCCCATCTCTGTGTTATCATACAAGTGGAAATATAGTCTAGATTACACAAAGCCTTAGCTCGGAAGCTATCTAGATCTCAATACAATCCCTTTGCTGCTCATAGACAGTCAAAGGCTTCTCAGAAACCTTCTCCTCTGGCCTTTAAGCCTCCTATTTCTATGCACAGTTTTCCTGGGTCCTCCAGCTACAACCTGTGTGATTCTCACCTCACATACAACACTGACCTTTGAAATAACTGCACAAACCTAAAGGAGATAAATCCTCATCATGGATGAGCTTCCTTTATAGGAAAAATATTCATCCAACTGATAGTACATTGTCCCTTCTCTGATCTCAACTGGGTCTCTGTCTAAACTGACATGCATCAGTTATTCATGAGAGAATACTCAGTTATCTAAAAATAATAGTTGTCACATGCATGCAAGCATTAACAAACTATATCTCATTATTTTAACAACTTGTTAAAATAATATAACTAGACTTGACTAAGTTAAACTAAGTCAACTGATCCTCTCAATATAGAACTAAACCTTATCTACTTTAATCAAGGGATAAATTCCTAAACCAGGAGAGAAAATAATTGCATGATCTCACAAAGACTTCAAGTTTAATTTTCCATAACTAATTAACTCATGGAAATTAATTAATTAATATTTTAAACTGCTAGTAAGACCAAATTCGTTTTTGCTTCCTATAGATAGACCAGGGACTGCTATAAATAGGAAGGGACCCATAAATGCTATTTTTAGAAGTTTCTATTTTTAGTAGTTTCACCTCTCACCCAAGGTGGCCAAAATGCTCATTTGCCAAATTTATATTTTTAGCACTTTCTAAATTTAGCATTTCTTGTTGCAAACTTTTCAACACAAAATACTTGATCTACTTCTACAAACAAACTTGCGGAAGCTTAATCAATTTTGAGCAAGATCAAATAGAACACATATAACAAAGAATGAGAAATCAATCACACATGAACACAAAAGAATACTCTGTGGAAAGCCTCAGCTAAAAACCCCAATCATTGTATTATCATACAAGTGAAAATATGTCTGAATTACATAAAGCTTTAGGTCACAAGCTATCCATCTCTCAGCACAATCCCTCAATGCTTCTCATAGATTGAATAGACACAACATATGCCTTCCCTCATTCCTCCAAGCCTCCTATTTCCTAGCGCAATTTCTCCTGGGTCTTCTGGTTGCCACCTGTGTGAATTTACCTCACACACTACTCACTAACCTCTGAAATAACTGTGCAATCCTGAAGGAGATAATTCCTTCTACATGGATGAGTTTCCTCTATATGAAAATTCCTCCAATTGATAGTACATTGTCCCTTCCTCTGATCTCAACTAGGTCTCTGACTGAACTGACATGCATGAGTTATTTATGAGATAATATTCAGTTATCTAAAGTACACTAGTTACATGCATGCATGCATTAACTAAATAAACTCACAATCAGTTCCACAAACTGTTGGAACTAATCTAACTAGACTTAACTTAGTTAAATGAGCTAACTAATTACAACTCAAAGTACACCTCATCCTGATCTCCTTAATTAAGGAATAACTTCCTCAATCAAAGGGATAACTGTTGCATGTCTTCACATAGACTTCATGTTACATTTTCTCCAACTAATTAACTCAAGATGAATTAATTAATTATTTTGCAAATAGCTGCTAAGATCAAATTTGAATTTGAATTCTCAATTTTAGTTCAAGGACTAACTAAAATTGGAATCTATCCCAAAATGCTATTTATAACAGTGTTATTTTTAGCATTTCTATTTTTTGTATTTCCAACAGAGTTGGAGTATATCCGAAAATGCTATTTATAGCAATGTTATTTTTAACATTTCTATTTTTAGCATTTCTTGTTGCCATTTTCAACACTCCCTCTCAACAAGAAAGGCATTCAACTCAAACTCGATCCTAAACCTTTGGAATATTTTGCATGCAACACTCTCTCAAGTGTTGTTGCTCCAACAACTCTAGGAACACAAAAATATCCAACCTGAATCAGAGTGATGCCTCTATCATCAAAGTCTCTGATTGTTATTGCCTCTGTCAACTGAAAACTCTGCACCTCTGTGCTCTTCAATATTTTACTACTCTAGCCTCTGTCACTTTGATCTCTGACTGCATCAATCACACTAATTCCTCCTGTTGCATCTGTGTTGATGTTGGTCCTGTCTCCGAGCACTGCATCCAAACTGCACCTCCTCTCATCATGTTGCATCGTGCTGCCCACTGCTACACTGTAACTTAGTTACTGAGAAGTAAGTAACTGATCTCCCAACTGACCTCCCTATTGGGCTAGAAACACCCTCTGATGTTGAAGCTTCCTCTGTCGTTGACAAGTGCTCTCTCTCCAACCTCTGCGCTACTGCAAAAACTCCTTGCATCTCGCACCGTTGCACACCTCTCTATGCCATCCTGCACTAGTGTAACACTCATGTGCCTCTTGCATTGCTACAGTCTGCTGGCTCTACACTGTCTTGGGACTCCTGCACTGTAGCTCTCTCTATCGCTCCATCCGCATCCGTCTCTACTCACTAAGCCAGTCTTGCTACTCCTCGTCGGGGCTCCTATAGCAAGGTCTAATCAAACATGTTGGGTACCTCAAGGATCCTACCCCTATTTCAACCTTCTTGGGACTATCACTCCACATCGCCCCACCTCCCGACTAGAGGTATGGATGCATGTGATCCCTATGCCCACTGGGCTCGAAATTTCCCCCTACTGGAGATCTCTGCATGAGTGGATGCCTCCACTTGGTCTCCTCTTGGCTTCTCCAGTTGTGGCTACTGCACAACCTCCTAAAGCTGCTTTACTAATTGTGACTCCTCCACAATTGTCTGAGACTCCTCCACAATTGTTTGAGACTTATCCTAGCGCTGCATGTTGAGAGGTAATGTACTCTCCCTCTCAATCACCAAGTCTCCAAAATTTTCCTTTCTCCTCAAGGCTTTGCATGCATCTTGAACCTCAAGATCATACAAGTTCTTGGCTAGCACACCAATCTGTTTCATCTTTCCCACCGTCAAAAAATTTTCTAGAAAAAGAGCTAATTTTAAATCAGTGATATCTCCCTCATCCGAACTCCGATTCAGCCAATTTTTTTTTTTGAATTTGGATATTTTCCCGCAAGGAATCCATATCTGCTATTTGTTTCTGAAAATTTTGTACAAAAAAATTTAGATCTACTCTGCGAACTCGCGGCCCAATTTTTTTTTTTCCGAATTCTCTTCTTCATATACTGTTCACTGCTCTAATAAACTCAGCTCTGATACCATGTAGAATTTCCCACTGTAGATCAACTGATAATGCAATATACTAAAGAAAAATACTTGATATACTTCTACGAACAAACTTGCGGAAGCTTAATCGATTTTGAGGAAGATCAAATAGAACACATATAACAAATAATGAGAAATCAATCACACATGAACACAGAAGAATACTCTGGGGAAAGCCTCATCTAAAAACCATGATCTTTGTATTATCACACAAGTGGAATATGTCCGGATTACATAAAGCTTTAGCTCACAAGCTATCCATCTCTCAGCACAATCCCTCAATGCTACTCATATACTGAATAGACACAACATATGCCTTCCCTCAGTCCTCCAAGCCTCCTATTTCCTTGCGCAGTTTCTCCTGGGTCCTCTAGTTGCCACCTGTGTGAATTTACCTCACACACTGCTCACTAACCTCTAAAATAACTGCACAATCCTGAAGGAGATAATTCCGTCTACATGGATGAGTTTCCTATATAGGAAAATTCCTCCAACTGATAGTACACTATCCCTTCCTCTGATCTCAACTAGGTCTCTAATTGAACTGACATGCATGAGTTATTTATGAGAGAATATTCAATTATCTGAAGTACACTAGTTACATGCATGCATGCATTAACTAACTGAACTCACAATCAGTTCCACAAACTGTTGGAACTAATCTAACCGGACTTAACTTAGTTGACTGAGCTAACTAATTACAACTCAAAGTACAACTCATCCTGATCTCCTTAATCAAGGGATAACTTCCTCAATCAAAGGGATAACTATTGCATGTCTTCACATAGACTTCATCTTTGATTTTCTCCAACTAATTAACTCAAGATGAATTAATTAATTATTTTTCAAACAACTGCTAAAATCAAATTCGAATTTTAATTCTCAATTTTAGTTCAGGGACTAACTAAAATTGGAATCTATCCCGAAATGCTATTTATGGCAATGTTATTTTTAGCATTTCTATTTTTTTCTATTTCCAACAAAGTTGGAGTATATCTTGAAATGCTATTTATAATAATGCTATTTTTAGCATTTCTTGTTGCCATTTTCAACAGTTAGGCCAACCAAATTATTTTGGAGGGAAACTAAGCATGTTCTAGGGTACCTCAGAGGCACTACCCAGTTTGGACTATGGTATAAACAGATAGAGGAAGTGAAGTTGTGTGGCTTCAAAAATGCATATTGGGTGGGGAGTTAATCAGTCCAAAAAAGTACATCAGGTGGAATTTTCAATGTTGGGTCCGCAACTATTTCCTAGTATAGCAGGAAGTAAAGATCTGTGGCACTCATCTCGACAAAAGCAAAACACATGGTTTTCAGTCAAGCAACATGTAAAGAGATCTAGATGAGAAAGATACATATTGGATTATTTGATGAGATGAAGGATCCAACTATGATCTACTGTGATAATCAGAGTTGCATCTAGCTCTCTGGGAATCCTGTTTTTCACGATCACTCCAAACATATAGATATTTGTTATCACCATTTACGGGAGTGTGTGCATAGGCAGATAATGTTGTTGTAGTGCATTCCAACAGAGGAACAATATGATGACATTTTGACAAAGGCCTTATCAAGAGGGAAGTTTGAGTTCCACAGGTGCAGGATAGAGGTGGTTGATAATCCATTTCTTGCTGAGAGGGAGTGTTGAAAAATTCAACAAGAAATTCTCAATTTGATTTTTCCTTGATTAAATTGAGAAAATTCAAATTTCCACATTAGTAGACAACTTGGATGATGTTAACTTGTGTGACATGGTTTGTGTCACCTATTTTACTCAGTAAATTCGAGTTGGAGGAGTTATATTTCAGTTTTGCATGTGTGATTGCTAATTTGTAGCAATCAAGGACAATTATCTCAGGTTGTATTCAGTTAAACGAGTTCCAAATTTTGAAGGAACTAGTAGAAGGTCTGTTAAGCAGTGTGACTTCAGTGAAACTCAATGATCATCCAATTAACTAATTAATCAATCCAAAATAGCTGGTGCATGCATATAATTTGAGTTACCCAGTTGAGATGGAGATTCCAAGGCAGTGTAACATCAGTTTTAGACTAGTCTTGAGTGTATAGGTGTTGCATGCAGTCAGATAATTAGCCTAAGGAATTACGCAATTCAATGATAGGAATTTCCTAAATAATAGGGGCTACTTCCACAAGGAATGACACAAGGAAATTGGAGCTCAATCTAAGGGAAAATCTGACTAAGTCTAGGTCAAAGGCCTTCAATGAACATATAAATAGGTTGTGCACTTGCAAGGTGAGCTCAGTTGAGCAAAGAAATTGTAATACATCTCTATT
The DNA here is from genome assembly GCA_000404065.3 of Pinus taeda. Lineage (NCBI taxonomy): Eukaryota > Viridiplantae > Streptophyta > Pinopsida > Pinales > Pinaceae > Pinus > Pinus taeda. Next base: position 56,443 of record APFE031680586.1, on the reverse strand, counting down.
CAATTGACTAATGCAAGCAAGCATTGGGGTTTTTAGAAGATTTCTTTCCCCAGATAAAAATACTTGTTGCATGTGTGTTATTTCTTCTTGCATGTATGAGATTTTTGTTCTAAATTATGAATTAATGTCCGCAGAGCAGTTGTGTAGGTTTGTGTCTTGTGATTTTGATTAGAACTTCATGAGAAGTTGCAAATCTACAACCTAATTTCTACAATACCTTGTTCTAAATTTCCTTTTGATACCTTGATCCTTACAATATGCTACAAATTCTTTAGAATTGTATTCACCAACTCTATCTGATCTTAATACTTTAATTTCCTTGCCACTAATGGCTTTGAATTGTTTGAATTTTTCAAATGCATAAAAAAAAAAAAAAAATTGATGAAGAAAGCACATGTCATTCTGTCAAAATTATCGATAAAGGTTAGAAAGTAAAAAGTTCCTCCTATTGACTAGGTTTTCATTGGACCAGAAAAATTTGTGTGTACTAGCTCAAGTGGACTTTGGGCTCTATAAATGGCAGCAATTGGAAGATTGTTTCTTTGGTGTTTGGAAAGGATACAAGTTTTACATGGATTATGATGGACATCTATCGTAGGTAGAACTAGTACCATAGAATTCTTTTGCAAAGATCAAGATTTATAAAAACTAAATGGTCATATCTAAGATGCCATAACTAAGTTTCATCATAACTTGTTACAAACTGAGCATATGATAATGACTGCTTAGAATTTCTCATGACTAGAGGAAACATCTTTTTTTTGGTCATTTGGATTCTTGCTATGACTCTTTAACTAGGTGGCTTGTCTAGAATTATGCACGTAGGACCTTTAAACTTGACTTCAAAACCATTTTCACTCATTTGTCCTACACTTAATAGATTGTATTCTAGTCTTTGTACATAATAGACATCATGAATGTCCTTCTTTTAATTATGCTTGTTTACAATTGTAACAATACCTTTTCCTAAGGCTTTAACAAGATGATCATCACATAATTTAATCTAAGATTTAATTGTTTCATTAGAACTTGAAAAAACATTTGTGTTACCTATCATATGGTTATTGCAGCCATTACCCAGTAACTAGATATCTTCATTGTTGTTTTCTTATGCTACTAAACTAGAAAGAAACATGGAAGATGTTGTAACTTCATAGTGCTTAAAAAATTTGTGTTTCCTTTGTTCAAATTTGACTATTTCTTCTTGCATTCACTTTCAAAATGGTCATACTTCTTACAATAATAGCACCATATATTTGATTTGTCTATCCTTCCTCTTCCTTTATTATTTATATCTCTTCCTCTTTGATTTTAAGGTTGATCCTATGGTTGTTCATATTGACTTGATGCATTGTTTCTATTACTAGAATATCCTCTTCCTCTTCTTCCTTTGCTTCTATTACCTTTGCCTCTTCCTCTACTAATTGTGGCTTGAGTTTGAAAGGCATTTTCTAATGAGTCATTTCTACCTTTAATTCTTGACTCATGATTTAACATTAATCTTGTCAATTCTTCAATTGAAAATTGGGCCAGATATTTACTTTGTTCTATGGTTATTACAAGGATATCAAATGAAGGTGGGAGACTTCTGAGAATTTTCTCGACCACCTTTTCATTGATGAAATCCTCTCCATGAGTTATAAGTTGATTTATTACCTCCATGACCTGAGTCATAAACTGATCTATTGTTTCAATATCTCTCATTTGTAGAGTTTCATACTTCTTCTTGAGGATATGAATCTTTCCATTCTTGACTTTGTTTGTGCCTTGGTATGTTTTTTCCAAAATTCCCCAAGCTTGATGAGCACTAGTTGTTGGTGCAATCTTAGGGAATATGGAGTCTTCAACTCCATTATGCACATTCCATGGTGCTCTTGAATCCTTTATTTTTATCTCAGCTGAAGAATTTATTTGGGAATTTGTCATTGCTACTAAGTTTGTCACTTCAAGTTCTTCATATTTTGTGACTATTTCTTCCCAAAAGTCTAAATTCCTCAAAAAACTCTTCATCTTAATTTCCCACAGTGCATAATATGTACCATTCAGTATGGCACCTAGTGTGTTTTGATTACTGGTGGAAGCCATGATTGACTTCTATAACAAGTTTCCCTCATTGTGGATTGGGGGGTTTCTCCCCAATTGACAACTCATTGAAACCCTAATAGAAGACTTAAAAACTCAACATAAGTGGACCTAGTTCACAATGATGGCTATGAGAACTACAAAACAAACCTGACCATGATTAGGGTTTCTCCTTATAAGACTTTGAATGGGATTTATGGTGGCAGCTCCATAAACAAATCTGAGCACAAGCAGATTTAATAGTGGCTCCGCAAAGAAACTTATACTTACAATGGAGGCACAACTCCATAAAGAATCCTTGGCTTGAATTTTGGCATATACGACCCCTCTCTTGACGATGACTGCTCTATAAAGAAAAATGATCAAAATTTATGGGTTTGGTGTATAGGGTGATTTTTTCTATTTTATTTTTGTTGCCTTATATGGGAATTGCTCCTTCTCTTAATGGTGAGATTGAGCTAAAAATATCTCTTGATGGCGAGATAAAGCTATGACGCTCTCTTAGGTCTCTTGATGTAGTGCAGGTTAGAGAAATACCAGCGCAGGGGTTCTTCCCTATGAAACTCAACAAGGGCAACTTATAGCTTTGGCAACCCCTCTTGGGATTCTCCTTTCAAAAACTTGGTGGCTTCTCCTCTCTTGAAAACACTTTGTCAAAGATTACAACACAAATAGTAGCCCCTGCAAAAAGAATCAATGGTAGTTGTTGCACCTTAATGATGGGCTAGGCAGATCTATGGATCGACTTGAGACAAGTATAAAATCTTCAATACAAAAAGCATCTTCAAAACAAACTCATTTTTTAGAAGTTATCTTCATCTTGATGGATGGAGCTATGGCTCTAATACAATGTCAAATTTAAGAAAAAGAGTAAAAAAGCACAACAAAACTGTAACGAATAAAATATATAAATAATATTAATATAATGTAAAAAATAAATAATCATAAATAATAATTAGTTAAGCTAGTAATTAGGTTGAAGAGGCATGTCTAATAGGACACGACTCTTCATAAAGAGACACTTGCTTGGTATATAAGCAAGCCTCTCATTCTCATTTGTAATTCATTCATTCTTGTTCATTTTATTTAATATAATATTTGTATCCTCATGGATATCTTGATATTCCAAGTTTTCTGGAGTAATTAATTTATAGAAGGAACATTGTTCGCTTCAAAAACACGTAGTTACCTAGACTAAAAAACCAATTGAGCTTCATAGCTCTTCTCACATTTTGATACCACTTTGTTATACCACATAAAAAAGTGGTTACATAAAGAATATATAAAATTAGTTGTTTGACTCATTCTAACACCTTCTTTAATATGATCTAGTTCATTATTGCAAACTGCTACTTGTGCATTGAATGCACTACACTACCAAAACTATCGACTAAATAAACTACGTAGCTAAAACATATAATCAACAAATATATTCAACAATATTTTAATTGAAATTGTTAAAGCCATCTTATATACTCATTTTGTTTACTTAAAGTTTAAAAATCCTATAAAATGAAGAGGTGTAATTGTCCTCCTTCTATCCTCCTCATATATATATGAAACAGATTTTTTTTTTAAAGTATCAATATTGAAAGTGCTAGTGGATCTCCCACCTAAACATTATGGAATGTAGAAATTCTCTCAACTCTATGAGAAGAATATAAATAACACATATAAGTGGGCAGTTTATTTTCTATATACAAAACAACTAAATAGGAAACATAGATTCACGCTTACTAAGAAGAAATCCATTAAGCATTTCAAGTATCAATTGAGCTTATTTTTTTCCCTGGTTTTAATATATTGGATAAATATATAGAAAGAATGTACGAAATCAATTTTTTAGTAAGAAAATTTGGGAGATATATATTGTGTATATTTATAAATAATTTTTTGTTTGTTTGTCAAGTTGTTTGAATTTTTTATAGATAATATTAAGCTTTACCCATGGCTTGAGAAACCGAACCACTACTTAGGGGCATCTAAGCTGTCAAAATCACCCAAGGATCACACCTAGCATGGGTCACACCAACCCTTAACATGGTTGGCATTTTGCCTACAGAGTTTCAAACTAGTGACCTTCAAATCATGACGTGACTTAAAAGTACACCCATCACCATCTACTAACATATTTATAAATGATTTTTACATAGTAAGAAAAATAATAAATCATAAAACGAATAAGATATTATTTAAATAAAATTAATAATAATATATATATATATATATATATATATACATATATATATATTATATATATATATATATATATATATATATATATATATAATATAATGAGTAAATTTACGAATTATTAAAGATTATTTGATAAATATAAGAGTTTGTGATGTGCATATAATAAAGTTATTAAATTAATCAATATGCAATGCTACACTAGAACAAATCAATAACTTAGATAAAACATTAATTTATTATTATTATTATTAATCAACATAGATCCATGGTATTCATGTTAATCTCTTATCTATCAAATTTCTAGAGGAAACAATTGTTTTTTGGTGCAAACTTCTTTTTAAATGTAAAAGAAGAAAAGTTTGCAACTATAAATATCCTCTTGTTACTTATAGATGGAGGTTAAGATGGATCCATATTGGTTTGTTGTAATCATGGAATTTAAAGATGTAGATAAAAAATGAAAAGTTAGATCTATTTTACTCATATGGACATTCTACGTATTACAAGTAGTAGCGAACCTAATTTCAACAATAAAATATTATACTATTATAATTTTTTTTATTATGTAGTTGTAATTTAATTTTAAGAAAAATAAAAGAGAATAAATATTAATTGTTCAACATCAAAAAAATATTACAACAATTTATAGTTTGAAATGTAAATTATTTTAGATTCATCTTAGTTCTAGATCTATCAAATATTGAAAAGATTAAATCAATATCAAATATTTATAAATGTAAACTTTTTCTCAAAAATTAAATCAATATCAAATATTGATAAATGTAAACTTTTTCTCAAATTTTATACTTAGAAAAAAATTTGCATCCAAAAAATTTAATCCTATAAATACCGAATCAAAATAAATATAAATAATAATAAATAAACTCAAATAAATTATTGAATCATTATATTATATAAAATAAATGATAATTTCTATCTAATCATTAATTTTAAAATATATATATATATATATATATAAAATATTTATTTTGGATCGAAATATTACTACCATCATCAAAATCTCAATATCAATGCAATTTCAATTGACGTGTTGGTAGAGAATACCCTATGATAAACACGAAAACCCATACTTCCTTTTTTGGGAAATTTTTCTTTGGATCCCTCTGGGAAAAGTGCCCTAAATAAAGGAAACAAGTTGGAGGATAAGACTAAAAAGGTGGGATACCATTCCTCGTGGGGTGAGCAGGGGTAACATGCAAAGTGGGGATGACGTGTTCTAATTGATTTGTGGAAAGGCCAGCATATATGCAATTTAACCGTTGGATAACAAGGTGACGTGTCATATTTGATTTTGGCATAATTACTGTGATGTGTGTAATTTACCAATTGGTGAAAGAGAAAGCAAGTACTTTCTTAGAATCATAAAGTAATGGTAAACTTTAGTTTCATTGAATATTCCAAAGGGCGGCGCGAGCGTGGAAGAATGATATCCATGGGGTCACTGAAAGTTTGCCATATATGGCGTACGGGCAGCATCTCTGTGTCGTCAGATTCTGCACATGTGGACCATACATGAAGATGAATGGATGGAAAACTACCCTAGATTCTACATACCTGCCATGCCTCAGTCCTCACAATAACCTCCTAATAAGGTCGGCCACTTTTCTAGACTTAGTCTCCTCTCTATTTTATTTAATATAATATTAATGTCTATCTCGATTAATGAGGTCAACAGCAAACGAGGAAAGATTTTTGTTCTACCTTAAAAAGAAAGGTTACTGTACACCACTTTATTTCATTAAATATATATAATGTTAGTTTACAAGGTTGAGATGATAAAATTAAACCATTCAAATATTGGAATTAAAAAAATTTATGATAATATATTGCGATGAATCTTAGTTTCGGAGAAAGTACAACATTTAGACCATTTAACATTGACTGTATCTTGAAAAGTTCATATGGTGTATTTGTCTTTTTATAACTACTAAAACTTGGTAGAATAAGATATACCATACTAAAATAAAATACAAAATCTCAAATAACTTGTAAAAAAATTTAGTAGAATAAGATACACAATACTAAAATAAAATACAAAGGGACCAATAGAGTTAAATGGACAAAAACTTGTTTTATTTTTATTTTTTAATTTTATGAAAAATAATAATATATTTATTATTTTTATATTAGTTATAGTGGCTCTCATATTGTAATTTTTATAATAATAATAATTATTATTATTTTTAAGGTCATAGCAAAGCTAGATATCAAATTGGTGTATGAGACTCCTTGCTTGTAGGACAAGGGACCCAATTGGTGTATGAGACCCCTTGCTTGTAGGACAAGGGACCCACCTCCGCACAGTGATTTGACTGCTAAAGTCTACGAAGGCATACATACTCTACCCCCTCTGGTTTTGAATTTGTGACCTCTTAGGAAGAAACACATGCTCTTAACCATTGTATAGAAGTTAGGTAAAATTGTGTTTCTTTTTGTTTTCCTAATAAATAAAGCAATAAGACAAATTGTATTTTTTATAAATTTGAAATTTATATACTATTTGTAAAGTGATAGAATTTGTACTAATGTTTAAAAAGAAGGTTGAAAGTTCTTTAAATGAGGTATAAATAAAACAAAGGGCAAGTTCTATGTAATTTTAATGGTATAAATATACTTTCAAAGTGCAAGTCTTATGTGATTTTAATGACATAAATATGTTTCTCATAGTACAATCTCATATTAAAAAGACATTTCTATGTTATTATAAACCACATTTCGGAAAAAAATAAAAAATGTTTTAAATGGAGTTGGATTCTAAGATATGTACCAACTTCCTTCAAAACTTAATAAACTCTATGATGGAAACAATAACATGCTTCTATTCTTCATAATAAATCTAGAATCTAAAAAAGCAAGAGTTTGCAAATACACAATAATATCTATCATATATCTCATATAATGTTAAAAAAACACACATATATATAAAATTGGAAAAAAAGTTTTAATGTAATCTAACTACTAATTTTTAGTAAGATTATGATTTCTTCTTATTTAAAATATACTTTTCAATTCACAAATAAATTTAACACCTTAAAAAATTTCTGAGACACTTAATCTTTATAAATTAAAGAGTGATGATTTTTAAAAATTTATATTAGATTATGAATAATATTGATCATAAAAAAACTCTGAAAATTACCATCTTATTTATTAGTTAAGCTGCACATTACATTTATACACATTATTTTAAACTCCCACCAATCTTATTGCTAAATCACTATCAAACCTACATAGTAATCAATCTATTGTTATAAATCATATTAATAATTAAATTATTTATCAATATTATATTATCATAAGTCACTTAAATCATTATAAATCATTTGGATAATTTAATCATCTCTTTGCAACTTAATTCTTATAAGTTTATCATTCTATTATCACGGTAAGCATTATAACATAACCCATTTCCATGTGAGAAAAATGGTAATGTATTTAAAAATTACTAAAACTTTGAGTCATGTGGACTTTAATTTAATGGTAGATATGAAGGCTTTAAATTTAAATTATTATAATATTTCTTTTGTCTTTTAAATCCATGTTATAAGAGATATTATAAAATAATAAAGGATATTTATTTTTATCTTTTAATTTTAGGTTTTTATTGATTAATATGTTTTAAAATATATTTTATAAAGATAAAATATTAACAAAGAGATATTATAAAATAATAAAGGATATTTATTTTTCTCTTTAATTTAGGTTTTTATTAATTAATATGTTTTAAAATATATTTTATAAGAAGTAAAATATTGTGTAATAGATTTGATTTATTTTCAAATTTTTTTAAATTAAAAAAAAATTATTTCAAGTTTGAGTTTTATTAATTAACGAGTTTTTTAATATAAAATTTTGTTTTCCTTCCGAGTTGTCTATAATGGGACTTTTTGGAGATTCCGGTGACGGAATTCGGTGGAAGAAATTGAGGTTAAATCTTGATTTGTTGCAGTTAAAATGGTTTTTTAACTGCATATTTGGATTCAGCGCCCTGAAAAACCCTGGGACACTTTGATTGTGCAAAAACTAGCTATCAAACTTGCGATTCCAATAAATTGTTGCCGGATTTTGACCGGAAAAACCCACCGGAAAAGCTTTCAAAAAGTCGCATTATAGACAATTGCTTTTCGAAATTTTAAGAAAACTTAAAATGTAAAAAATTTAAAATATAAATTAATTAGAATAAAATCTTGATATAAATCAGAAATTTTTTATTAAAAATCAGTGTATTTATTTATTAAATTCTTTTTAGTTAATTTTTTAATATAAAATAAATTCATATTAATTAATTTTTTTTAACAAATTGATTGGATAATAAAATGTAAACTTTTGTGAATCTCAAGAATCATACCCCTTATATGGCTAATTTTTTTTTTGTTTTAAGCATGAAAAAGGCTAAATTTTTATTAAATTCCATATGCAATAAAATAATACATTGTAAGACTATATGGTGATCACATGATAAAGTTGAATAAGCAAATCGAAACAAAATAAAGGGTGTTCTAATTAACCCGAGACAACAAACCTTCATCAAAATGAACAGTATGTTCAGACTCATATATAGACAAAATATGAGGCATCAGCAGATAAACATGGCTGGATAGATAAAGAAAAAACCGAGGAAGAGAAAATCTAGATTATGGGGGCCAGATGCATACCAGATTGACAGCGAGGAGAAGAGAGATTTATGTACCTGGCATAATAAATTCCTGAATCTGGTGAGATTTGTTGCCCACTGTAATACTCATCATCCAGACTTCATGTTGAGAGGAAAGACCTTTCTTCGATAAAGCATCAGCCACCTTGTTTTTTTCCCTGTCAATATGGGCTATAGAGTAATCCTTTCTATAGTTGCATATTGCCTCAATCCTGTTCAACCATCCTGATAAGTTGATTTTTTTATGACATGGATAGACGGAACATGATCAATAATCACCTTTGAATCCCCAAAATTTGCAGTTCTTGAATGTTGAGAAAATCACAAAAGGATAGAAAGCATGCCAGTGCCATAACCTCAGCTTTGTTATTGGATCCAACACCACCGTTCCAATATATTTCAATTTGTTGCCTCTACATAGGAATGATATAGACACCACATGCATAGTATCCTTATTGAGCCGCCCCATCAAAATAGGCCCGCGGGACATCGGAGGGTTCCATTGATAGAGCCTTCATCCCACTTCTACCCAGATTATGATTGAAGAGATTTAGTGCGTTGTATTGATAGAGAAGGGAATAAAAAATTGTAAAGTTATTTTTCATTTTTGAGTTAAATATAGCCGCATTCTGCCATTTCCATATGGCCCATAAGGACAGCAAAGGAATAGGCCTCCATTCAATGTTCATGTCGCCCCACCATTTAAATGCTTCTAAAATGGAGGGGAAAGTGATTTTGTTGAGGCCGAAGTGGGTAGCTAATTTCTGCCATATCATCTGTGATTGGGGATAGAGAAGAAAAGTGTGAAGGTTATTCTCAATATTAGATCTGCACAGGGGACAAATGGTAGGCCCACTCCAATTCCTTTTTTGGAGATTTTCCCATGTAAGATTCTTGTTGTGGAAGACTAACCAAGCAAATAATGTGATCTCGAGGGGGTAACCTGTTTTCCATAAGGAGAGTGGGAAGATGTGAGTCAGTTGTTCGGATTCTGTGAGATGGAGTTGTAGATAGATGTGCTTAACATATACTGATGATCTACCACCAAGCCCCTTCCATATAAGGATGTCCTCGGCTTCTGTACGAAATACACCTCTATCCCTCATAGCCGATATGGCCAGGTTCCATTGGAGATCTAGTGTATCGTTAAGACCCAACTCATTAGTTGACTTCCATATTGGAATGGCTCCCTCCCATTTACGAATGGCCTTGTCCCAGAAGATAATCCCTCTTTGCTATAATGCCCCAAGTAATTGATGAGAAATGGGAATTATCCCATCCCCCCCTACAATGGCATCCAGACCAATAATGATTTTTTTCCTGGACTGAAATTTCCATATCAAATTTTGAAGGAAAAATTGCTCTATTTTCCGAAAATTTCTCCAAATAGTAGAACCCTGAGAGGTTCCAATGGTGCCCTACCTAAACCAGAAAGTGATGTCTCTGTTATCCATATACTTAGACATGATGGCCTTTCTCCAAAGAGAATCTCCCAAAACAGCCTTCCACATGGATTTACAAAGGAGTGCCTTTCAGAACAGATTTAGATGCATAATACCCCAACCCCCCATATTTTTAGGACGTGCCAGCATCGAGAGCTTAGTTAAATGAAATTTTTTCTACTCTTTGTGACCACCCCTAGATGAAATTAGCAGTCAGTATGTTAAGGCTATTGATTATGGATGCAGGAATGAAGAAGAGATGAGCCCAGTAGACCATAATTTGAACTAGCACCGCCTGGGTCAAAATCGCACAACCACGAATAACATTCAACTAAATTTTCAATAATGCTATAAAACAAAAAAAAATCTAATTAAATTAATAAAATTTAACCAAATTACATGAAAATGATGTTATAGTTTTTTTTTTGCTGAAGCAAGAGACGTTCCTTCTATTTCATTAAGCCAAAAATATTTTACATAGTTTACAACCGTCCACCAGGCACTGTGGACTCAGAACATGAATGCTAACCGTCTAAGGCATTTTCCCCCAACCCAATACATATAACCTTCGAAACCTTTGGAATACAAACCGTATTTGTGCTGAAAGAATGGCTGGTCTTTTGAAAATCCTTGTGATTACCCGCACCATCGCTCACCAAACCTGCCTCTTTAATCGTGACCGTCCATTCCACCTTCTTAATCCGACAACGAAGGAGAATATCGCTCCGAGAAGGCATACGGTACTTAAACCCCCAGCCCCACCAAACTGCACGATCAATCCTGATCGTTGATCCATACCTCAAAATCCAACGAATAATAGAGATATCGCTCTGCTCCAAGGTATCGAACTTTAGTGTGCGATGAGGGCAGTTTACAATCCCAGCCCCCCGCCACGTGTCAAACGCTGTATGGGATCGCTCCCAAATCGAAAAAATTGCTTTCTGCTTGAAAGGGGAGAGATCAATCAAATACCACTCGGTAAGCGGTTTTGTCTTCCGAAGAGGGGAATAAGGTGTAATACAACTGTCGGAAAAGACCAGATTCCCATCCTTCGCCTTCTTGCCCATATTCCTAAACCCGAAACCAAAATTAGTGTTGATTCTTCCCTCTGGGCAGCCACCCACTAAACTGAGAAGCCTGTCCACCAAACGCTGGAGGTTTCTGAAGTTGAAATTACCCGTGCTGCTGAGGCCGATCGAGGCCTGCCTCTCACCAAAGACTTGTCTGACCAAAACTAGTGAAACATTCTGAGAACAAATCATAGAGACCTTGCTTATTTAGCTTTGTTTCAATACACTTCTCTATCCTCTTCCGCTTGGTTGTGACAGAGTATTTTAACAATGCCTTGAGGCACAACTTGCCACCCCATTGAAACTTTGCGTTCATTACAGTTCACACCTTGGTTTTCCAGTATATCCGCCTGTTTGTTGGCCTTTCTACATACGTGGTTGAATCTTATAGTACGTAGTCCCTGAAGGTGACCCTAAATTCTTTGGAAAACCTGGATTAATCTACAGTGATTTGAGACTTTCTCTGGCTCTGTTCCATAACTGATTCTCTTGACTGAGTTAATGAATAACTCAGAGTCAGCTTCTATAATCACATTTAGGCAGTTGTCCTGCTTTAGAAATTCTAAACATTGCTCTAGAGCCATTAATTCTGCCATGTTGTTGGTGGCTTTTCCTAAATGACAATGGAAGAGGAAGAGAATGCTCCCATCTTCATCTCGCAGTACCCCTCCAAAACCCGCAGTCCCCAGGTTGCCTTTTGAAGCTCCATCTATGTTATATTTCAAAAAACTTTTTGGGGGAGGATGCCAAAACTCCTTTTCAGTTTCCTTTAGGATAACTTTCCTATCCAGGCCTTGTGGAATGAGCCCCTGCATGCCCAACTGCCTGAGAATTCTCTTTTCAACCTCTAAGGGAGGATTATTGGGGAGATTCCTTACTGTGGTGCCAACCATCTCCTTAAGCTATTTTAAGATCTGCTCAAACAAGCGAATAGATGGATTCTTTTCATTTTTGAATATTCACTTGTTTCTTTCTTTTCAAACATTCCATATAATGAAGCTTGGCATAAGAGCCCAAGTAGAGTTAAGAACTTCATTATTTGAAAATTTTCTTCTCCAACTGCTCAGAGTGTTAATGATACTCTCTTTGTCCTTGTCAGTCTTTTGGAAAATGGTGGCAAATGAATCCCATAACCTAGATGTGAAAGTGCAGCTATTGAGAAGATGTTCCATTGTCTCCTCTTGGGTTTCACAGAGCTGGCATTTGGAAGGCCCCAGAATACCCCTTTTTCGGATATTGTCCCAAGTCAAGATTTTCTTGTGATGCACCAGCCACATGAAGAGTTTGATCTTCATCCACCCATGGTGTCTCCATAGATTCTGCCAGATTCTGTCAGGAGCATGGGACTCCAACTCAAGGAGCATACATTTAGCCTCCTTAATATTAAAGATTCCTTCTTTATTGTTGCCCCATCTTAGTTGGTCCTGCCCCCTAGTGACTAAAATCATCCTTTGTTCCAATATTCTCATGAGTGCCTCTGCTTTTGTTATTAGGGGCCTATCATCCCTGCAATCTATGTTTCTCGAAGTTCTCCATTTTCCTGAATTGTAAGTGTGATCCCAAAAATATTTTACCTTTATTAATACTTGGTTATCTGTCTCATGCTTAAGGCCCAAAAAGTCCTCTTTTAACAGTGGTGGTTCTTGTTTCCATTTATCCTCCCAGAATAGTTCTAGATCACCCTCTCTGATTTCCCAAAAATTGTTTCTTTGTACTGAGCCTCTGTTCTCCCAGGCCTTGTTCTAGATGGATGAGCCCCTTATATTTCCAGACATCCTTATGAGATCAGTATGTAGCCAAGAGCTGGCATATTTTTCTTTCCAAATACTTGCCCATTGAGATTTTGGATCTTTAACCCAACACCACCATAGTTTGGCCCCTAGAACGTTGCTAAGAATCTCCTGATCGTCCAACCCTAGGCCCCCTAGGTTCTTGGGTTTACAGACCTTTTCCCAAGAGACTAAGGCCCATTTCTTTCTTGTCTCCTCATTGCCGCAGAGAAAGTCTCTTTAGATGTTTCTGAATTGCTGCAATACTCCTTTTGGAGCTGGGAGAGTTGATAGCATGAAAACTGGGATTGATTGGAGCACCTTCTTTGTTAACACCAATCTACCAGCCAGATTTAAAGATCCGATGGTCCATTTCCTGACTTTATCTTCCATCTTATTGATCAACGGTTCCCAAATGCTCTTATGCAAATGTTTTGCAGTTAGAGGCACTCCCAAATACTTGGAAGGGAGAGAATCCCTTTGCAAGCCTAGAATTCTGGAGATGTTTCTTTGAATAGCAATATTGGTATAAAGAAAAATATTTTTGATTTGGAAAGATTAACTTCCATACCTGTAGCCATGGAAAAGTCATTCGGTATTTGTTTGTACACTAAAGCCTCCTTGACTGTGGGGATACCCTGTAACAAGGTGTCAACTACAAATTATTGATGAGTCAAAACCTGTCCATTCTCCATTAGTTGAAGGCCCTGGATTTTACCCGTTACTCTAGCATGCTTGATAGATCGACTAAGTCCTTCCATCATGAGGATGAAGAGAAAGGGTGAGAGTGGATCTCCCTGTCTAAGGCCTCTTGAAGGAAGAAAAATCTTAGAGGGAGAGCCATTAACCAGAATTGAAAATCTAGAAGAAGTCACAAGGGCCATGACCCATCTGACCCAGTTATGATCAAAACTGAACGCAATAAGCACTTTCCTGATGTAGGTCCAGTTCACTTTGTCATATGCTTTGGCTATGTCTAGTTGCATGATCATTCCAACGTTCCTCTTGCTAGTTAACGAGTGAACCACTTCATGAGCTTGAATGATGTTGTCTAGAATATGTCTGCCTTCAACATAACTGGATTGTTCCCCCGATACTAGAGAAGGAAGTAGAGGTTTGAGTCTATTGGCCACTACCTTGGAAATTATCTTATAGACCACATTGCATAAAGCAATGGGTCTATACCTTTCTGGTGTTTGAGCATTGTCCCGTTTAGGTATCAAGGAGGTATTGAGCACCTTCAAAATAGTTTTGTTCAACCTGGAATCCTCCACAACACTCAAAATATCCTGTTTAACAATATTCTAGCAGGCTTTAAAGAAATCCACATTGAAGCCATCCGGGCCCCGTGCTTTGCCATTCTGCATATCTTTGAGGACCTCACTGACCTCCTTTTCAATCACTGGTATGTTAAGGTTGAAATTCTCTTCTCTAGACACCAGTTTAGGAATATGTTTGGTCAAGTCCCTAATGTAATGTTCTCTTTTTGGGTTGTTTTCCTGAGCAATGCCTCGGAAGTGCTGAATTAACACAGCTTCAATGTTCTCATGGGATTGTTGAATCTGCCTGGATTCATTCTTGATCGTAGAGATCCTGTTGTGAGCTTTGTTGGCCATGGTGGATCTGTGGAAAAATCTGGTATTGCGTTCTCCCTCTTTTAGCCATTGAACTCTGGTCTTTTGTCTCCAAAATATTTCCTCTTGTTTACACAAGTTTTCCCAGTGTTGATGATGTTTCTCGATTTGATCATTTTTGTCTTTATCAAAACCTTCCTTGATCATGACTTGGTTGAGTTCCTGCATTTTATTTTCAACCGATTTCTTTCCAACAAAAATGTTTCCAAAATCATTCTTGTTCCCTGAATTTGCAAATCTTCTGCCCATCATTTTTCAATAATGCTCATAAATTCTGCATGTGAAAGCCATATATTCTGAAATCTGAAAGGTCTATTCTGGGGGGTCCCTATGCCCTGATTCTCCAGTTGAACCGACCAGTGGTCTGAGCCTCCAAAGGGAAGAACCCTTACTATTATTTCCTTATCTATCAGCGTAAGGTCCTTAGAGATTATGAATCTGTCTAACTTGGAGGCTACATGAGACTCTCCTCCTCTTTTATTGCTCCATGTAAAGTAGCCATTGTTTGTCTCCATGTCAACTAGCTTCATATTATCTGTAAAGGTTTGAAAGGCAAAATAGTCTTTATTTAGAGCTCTGGTTCCCCCTTTTTTCTTTGAAAGTGATTTGATCATATTAAAGTCCCCTCCCATAATCCAAGGTATCTCTGCATATCTATCCCTAAGATCCACAAGGGATTCTATAAACCGGAGTTTTTCATCTATCCTTTGAGGGCCATAAAAATTCATGACTAGATAGGTATCCCTGTCTCCAACAGGCTGAATGACCACTGATAAATAATTTCTAGATGCCTCAACATCTATTATGCCTATTCTTTGGGGATTCCAGAGAGTGAGAATACCTCCTGCTGAATTCTCTGCTTTAACTTCTAGAAACTCAAATCTACTGAGCCATTTACTATGAATTTGTCTTAACTTTTGAATGAAACATTTCGTTTCCTGGATAAAAATTATATCTGGAGCTTCATGTTTCAATCTATTACTAAGCATTATTTGTTTTCTTTTACTGCCTAGACCTCTAATATTCCAAGATGAAAACTTCATATTTAAAGATTAGTAAAGGAATAGCTGGCTAGATCTTTCATCTTACTTGAGTCTATCATGAGCTTTCCACATTCCATCAATAGTTCATTCTGATTTTTCCTGACTCTTTTCTTTCTTGGGTTCCTAGGTGCTAATCCCATAGTTGTTTTTATTGTTTTCACTCCTTCATTGCTCTGCCTGCCAATATTCTTTTCCCCCTCCAAACCCTTAGCCTGAGTTCTCCATAAATACAACTACTATATTCTATTGAACTCTTCTTGAGGTAACGATTCTACCCCCCCGGTTGTTCCCTGAATTAAGAACCCCTCCAGATCTAGGTGTTCTCTATCAAGAATCTCCTGAAGCTCATGGTCCTCCAGTTCCATCTCACTTTGGCTCATTTCCTGATCCATCTCCGTTTCTGTATCACTCATCATGGTCTCTTTCTATTTTTCATTTTCGTGTGTTTGTTCCTTGTTTTCCTCTTTCTCCTTCTCCCAGGACTTCCTTCCCTTGCTTGATCTTCTGCTGTTAATTCTTCATCCGCTTCAAGAACTTGGAACTGATTCTGACTAACCTGTTGTCCTTCCTTTTGTTGTTGCTTTGGCCCTTTTCTACCGCCTTTTCCTTCATGTACCACTTTATGAAAACTATTAGTGTCTTTCATTGTATTAGTTTTGCTCTTGTTGTATGCTTTACTGAGAGGGCAATCTCTGAGTAGGTGCCCATGTTCATGGCATCTACGACACCTGAACGAAATGTGCTCGTAGTCTACTGTTTGCACCCAGTCTTCTTAAAAACTTCTAGGATTATCTCATCTGAAAGAGCTCCGGATAAATCCATCTCCACACATATCCTTGCAAAGGAGATGTATTTTCCCCTTCTTGTGGCTTCAGAAGCTCTAACAAACCAACCTAATTTATTGCCTATGACAGCTAACAATTCAGTTTGCCAGTAATCAAGAGATAGAGAATAAAGTCTCACCTAGACCGGGACCGAAGTAAAAGTTTCACGCTCCGGTACAAAGTTCATCATCCATGGCCTCATATAAAGACCTACCACTGCGTAGAAGTAGGGCCCTCCTTCAAACACTCTGTCTTTATCTTCAATGTTTGTGAACACCACTGTGAAGAAACCCTTTGACCCAAGATGTAGATTAATACTCCCTTTAGGTTTCCAGTGGTATTTGATCCATGTTTGTAAAACTTTTTCAGTGGGCCATAATCCCATGAATTTACAGATGATTGCATAAGTCTGCATGTGATCCCTGTGCGCCTACAGCGCTGGATCATTTAATACCACTCTAGGTGTGATTTCAGCTTTGGGTTTACAAGGTCCCTTTTGTCTTTTATCTTTTGTTCCCTGTTTTTTGTCATCTTCCTCTTTGTTTTTTGTGCTATTATTCTCGTTGATTTTGGTGCCTTCTATCTCTTCTTCCATGTTTCTTCTTCCTTCCTCAACGATATCTCTGCCATTTTCTGGAAGTTTCTTGCCCTTATTGGCTACAACTTCCTTGTAAGAGGGAGTGGAGCTCCCTCCTCTACAATTTTCCACGGAAAAAACCTATGTAGCAATTTAAAACCCTACCTGTTCACTATCCCCTCCTACTCACACCAAAAAAAATAAAAAGAAATGATGTTATAAAAAAAAAAACCTAATTAAATTAATAAAATTTAACCAAATCACATGAAAATGATATTATAAACAAAACTTAGACTTAGGTAAATAGAAACCATTGAATAGCATGTTGATCACGAGGCGACTCTAGCTAACCATTTAAAATGAGATGAAAATTTTGTTGACAGTTAGACGATAGAGATCCCATGCGTTAAACCTAGACACCGGTGATAGAGATACGATGCGCAAAACCTAGACACCGGTGAATCATCGAGGGAAGACAGTGCCATAAGCCGCGTGATGTACGAGTGAAGGAAGGGGAGGTCGTCGAATCCACTGGCGGCGGCTCCACGTCCTCCGCCGACGCTGAGATGCCGTCGCGGTGCACGATAGCCGGCCAGGTGGGGCAGACGGCAACCCAACGGCGGTGCCTTACCTTCCTCAACGTCGGCGGCGACTGCCGCACGTGGGTTGTATGTAAGGTACAGATATTTACAGCAATATAGGAATCTTTAGGGACATTGTTACTACTGGTGGTAGAATTATTGGAGGCCGGGGGCATTAAAAACATAGAACACTGAGTATTTGACGGAGGGATGATGCATTAATAAGTCTCTGGGTGTTGCAATGGACTGTCGGGCTGATCTGGGTTTCATTATTTGTTGTATGTTATTTGTGGATTTGCACTGGTTGGAATCTCGTGTCTTCTCGATTATATCGGAGTGAGATTGTTAGAAGGGTATGCACTATTTCCGCCTTTGAACCCCATAGAGAAGCCGGCACCAGGCATTTCGATCTCGCGACCAGCTGTTTTGATTTTGTTTTCGTGTTTGTTTTGGTATTTTCTGCTTGCTCTGGTTTATCCGCGCAATGAAGTTGGAGGAGGATTCAAGTTGGAGCGTAGAGCAGAATAAGTTGTTCGAAAATGCACTGGCGAAGTTTGACATAGACACGCCAGATCGATGGGAGAACGTGGCCACCTGCGTGCCGGGGAAAACACCGGCCGAGGTGAGGAGGCATTACGAGCTTCTTGTTGAGGATGTGACTGTGATTGAGTCCGGCCGGGTTGCTTTGCCTGCTTATTCTGAAAATTCGTATACACCGCCCGAATTGATGTCAGATCAGTTGGGCGATCTCACAAAACAGCAGGCGGTTTCTGTGAAGGCTCCCTCGGCCAAGGCATCCGAACAGGAGCGCAAAAAGGGCGTGCCCTGGACTGAAGAAGAGCACAGGTTAGAACACCTGCTCCCCCTTCTTTTTGTTTTTCCTGTAAAGATTTTTTGGTATTAGAAATCCTATGCAGTAGTGATGGCGGTTGAAAATTTGGTTTCCCAGTATCTTATTTATTTTATAAAGAAAGAAATAACTTACAGAGATGAAGCCCTAAAGAGATTTTTGAAAATTTTATACTTCAAGTACTACGAGAATTTAATATGATAGAAAAAAATTATCTTCCTGTGATTTTTAGACCAAAATTTGTCATAGAAATTATAAATTGCTGCCTCTGCATCAAGCCCTAGATTTGTAGTTTTTACCTGGATAGGGTTTCAGTTCCACAATCCCATTGTTCTTCATTGACGCAATTTGAGAAGAATTTTTTGCACTGACCATAATTTTTAGAGAAAAACTTTGATATAAATTGGTGCTTTCAGACCAAGCCCTAGGTTTCTAGCCTTTGGCTTTGGAAAAGGGCATAATTTAAATATCATTTGATAATCGGTTCTTAAGGTCAAACGGTCTATTGGGCGGAGAAGTCATATCGTGGGGAGGCTATGCTTTTGCAGAAAATAGAACAATAGTAA
Source organism: Pinus taeda (assembly GCA_000404065.3). Classification (NCBI taxonomy): domain Eukaryota; kingdom Viridiplantae; phylum Streptophyta; class Pinopsida; order Pinales; family Pinaceae; genus Pinus; species Pinus taeda. Next base: position 37,134 of record APFE031680586.1, on the reverse strand, counting down.
GTGCAGAGGTAAAAGGATGTGAGATGAAGTCAGAGAAACAGGTAGAGTGCCATAGGTAGTATATCCGGTATAAGTCCTCGAGGCACTTATCTGTGAGATACCTCTTGGAAGGGGTTGGCTTTTCCAGCCTGCTGATCGTGCAGTAACTTGCCCCTTTTCTGCAAAGTTCTTGAGGCCCTCTGCGTCAGGGGGCAGGTAATTCACCATCTTAGGGAGTTGTCACCTTAGGGCGGAGAAATCGCCATCTTAACGCCGTTGCTCTATCATAAGTCAAGTTGTGGATTTGTTTTCGTGGAGTGCCCTAGTCCATTGCTTTTGTTGAGCTTAACCTGATAACAAAACTAATGTTAGTTGGGTAGCCTGTAGAAGAAAATGGTTTGGCCTTTTGCTTAAGGATCCATCAGTGTTGGAAGCATCTCGATTTTATTGTAAACTGTGTGAAAAAATCAAGATTTGATGGAAAAAATCATGATTTAAGTGATTTTATAATTTTTTATAATTTTTGTTTTTTGGTTTTGTTTTTTATTTTTTAGTTTCCAATGTTTGCTGATATTTTCTCGATTTTTATGATTTTTTGGTTTTGTGGACCCTTGCCAATTTTGCCAATTTTATCATGATGGTGATGTTTGCAACATTGGGATCCATATCGATGTGTAAGATTTTTTGAGTTATTTCCTTAACTAGGATCATTATGAAATCATTACATGAGAGTTTTGGATTATCCTAGATGAGAATGGATGATAGCATCATTTTGTGTCATGTAATCAAATGAACCCAAAATCGTGGTCAGATTATAGACAAGGGAATAATAGCTATATGTATGAAGTTATGAACTGTTCAGGATTGTTTTGTGGCTCTGACGAGTTGAGGAGAAAACAGTGTGGTCAAATTGTGATGCATCCCATCCCTTCTATTTTGACTATATTTGCCTTTGTTAATAATTCTTATTTTGTGTCTGAAAAGTCGTATTCTCCACTAAGTCCAAAGTCTTGACTGCTGTATGGAGACTGGGAAACCAAAACCTGACTCATCGTTTACAGATTGAGGTTGAAGCTTTCCTATAATATCATGACCGATCAGATGGGTTATTGAATATGTATTGATGCTTCCCTCTATCATCATGACAGATCAGATGAGCTATTGAATATATAAATAGGTTTAGTGTGCAGGAAAAACTCTTTAGTGTCTCTCTTTGGGACTGGAAAGAAACAGTTTCACATTCAACTGAAATGTATAGTCAGCTTTGAAAAGCATTTGCTATCTAGTAACTTTAATCTCTTTGATTTTCATCCTCGTACTAAAGCTCACCTACAACTAGAATAGATCCATCTTAACCCCATACCTATGAACTGCCAGCAGGGATTAAAAAAACCAGAGGTACAAATCTCAATCTTCTTGCACCACCATGTACTATTTAATAAATATTGGGGTTTGCACCTTCCATTTTTTATCTCTCTTGATGCTTAATAGACCCAAGGTTCAGATGGGTCTATGCTATAGTTTCTAGCAGTTTAAATTTTGCAAAATAAATATTTGCCAGTTTTTTTTTTAAATTTAAACTTTTAATTTTTTAAAATTATTGTAATTAAAAAAATAGGTATCTATGTTTTTGGTTTTATTAGTGTTAGACATGACATAGATCTCCTCCACCCTGAGCTCTAGAGTGTCTTGCTTCTCTTGGTGCAATTATATGATTATATATAAAAACAAAGAATTGTTACATCTTGATTTGTACTGCAGAAAAGGATTGAAGTTAATTTGTTGCATCTTTGTATGGTGCAGACTCTTCTTGATGGGATTGAATAAATATGGCAAAGGTGATTGGAGAAGCATATCAAGAAACTTTGTGGTCTCACGGACACCTACTCAAGTTGCAAGCCACGCCCAAAAGTATTTCCTCAGGCTTAGTTCCGGGAACAAGGAGAAGAAAAGGTCTAGCATACATGATATAACAAGTGTCAATGGGGCAGAAATGAAGCAGCCTCATTTGCAGCAATCTTCTGCTATTACAAATTCTCATAATCCTTCTGCTGTTAGTCGCTCTTCAAATATGATGTATCCGTCATCACTGGGAGGAGCAACCATGGTAAATTCTATGGGATCTCCAACAGGGGGCAACCATATGATGCTATCTCCCCATTCACTAGGTCCATATTCTCAGAAAGGTATTGGTGGTCATTTGCCTGGGCATATAATTCCCGTTTCTTCTTTAGGTGTGCCTCAGATGGGATACCCTATGCAACCAAGCATGCATAATTGATGAAAAGGTAACAATCAGCTGCTGCTACTATGTAATGCATATGTTATCTCACACCCTAAAGCATATTTTATTTCACACCCTAAAGGCTCTTTCCGACATGGTAGGGTTATTATTTCATGTGAATATGCCTCTTGATAAGAGTGTAAAGCGATTTTGATTAATTTTTTTATGCTTCTTTGGGGGACTTGTACGAATTCTGTAAATATGTACATACTGCAGAGGTGATATAATTGCCAACTTTATTTCCCAAGATAGACAAGGCAAACACAGTTATATGAGAATAGCTACAAAAAGGTGTCTTAATAATGGAACTTATTATGGGAAAATGTCATTCATTATTGATATTTTTTCTAAATCTTAAAGCTGCAGCGTAATGAGAAACGATGATGTTGCACCTTAAGCAATTTTTTTTGAAGGGTACTTAATTTGGCATGAACTTGATTGTTTAAAATACGTCTAGTTTGATATGTTCAAAGTCCTGCTTTGGAATATGATGAAGTTCTTTTGTAGATCATCTAACTCTTCGGTAATATTAGGGATATGACCTCCTTTATCAGAGGTACATCTATAACTATATATTATGGTCTGTGGGTCTTCATTTGTTGAAATATTTATGGTATGAGAAGGGGAACTCTGCCTGGTTCTTCCTCCAGCAGATGAGATGTATTAGTGATGGAATGTACAAATATGGAAATTAGTTAATACTGGTTTTACTGATAGGTGTACTTGCCACTGTAAATACAAATTACTCTTTAACATCTATGATATTGGTTTGGTTTTCGAGTGCAAATAAATGATTTAGAATGGCTAAATATCATTTTAGATAGCTGGTTATGGTCCTATTATTTTCAGTGTCAAATGTCACTCAAATATTGTAAATAAGGATCACTTCTTAAATAACGACATGTTGGGCTGTCGGCATCATTATTACTACGAGGGTGGATATCATTAGGCCAAGAAATCATTTTCAGGAGCCCAGTGTTTTCCCCATCGTCAAGTTGATCATGTCACTGATCTTCTCTCATATGCATCTGTACATCTCTTCCAAGTTCACAGTGTTGTACTTCCATCTTGGAAGCAGAGGAGATTAAGCGTAATATTGCAAATTTGTCTGAGAAAAAATGATCCAACCTAATGTGTTTCCATATGATTCACCATTTCTCAAAGCCCAGAAAGATGATGAGTGACACTTATCTTTGAACTTCAGAGGATGACATAAAATTGTTACTAAGACTGCATGCATATAACTTTCAAAATAAATTACACAGCCAACATTACCTTAAAGATAATGTATTTAAACGTTATGTAGATGAATTTATCATCATCTATTTAAATGAAATTTTGTTTTTGTTTGCAATCTTGAATATCTTTACCTTTTAACATTTTCACCAAACTTTTGGATGCCTTTGCATGAACACCAGTTATGCGATTTTTAAATTTTTACATCTGTCATATATTTTGGTAAATGGCTCTTACTGTTCCCAACACTTCATACGCAACATAAAGATGCGCCGGCTCAAACATACGACAACAATTTCAACATTCATGACATGTGCAAAACCATCATATGCAATAAACTATTTATATCTTACAATGCCGCCTCCTATCTTCAAGTGTCCTCTTAAACAAGAAATCATAATGTATATCTATTTGTTTATTTTCAAAATTAAAAATATTTAATGCGTTCCGAAATTTTCAAATATTCCACAACTATTCTAGAGAGATGCTATTAAAAGAAATACCTTCTGCAATAAGCAGGTGTATGCCAGTGATATTGACTCAATATCATTCAACCTTTAAAGCTTGATTCATGCTTTAAGCAACTTAACTAAACTATTACATTTTGAGGAGCATATATGCTAATGGAAGTGTTCATGATTGTCTCAATCAATTTTATTTATTGCAATGGTGACTAAAAGATCTCGTGATTCTAAGATAAAGTCAAATACTGAATGGTTCTAAGATCTTGTGAGGATTTTGAATGCATGTCAACTGAATGGTTTGCGCTTTGAAATTTAACTTCTGTTATTTTAAACATGTTGACTAAGATGAGATCCTCATCAATTTTATTAATACCATGTAGAAGCATCTCTATGATCAAATGCTTTATTTTCAAGATTATTCATTTATGTTGTTTGCAAACCTCCTTTTATATACCAATTTCCTTGCATTGTGGATGTTCTTCAATTTATTTTTGATGAATATTTAATTTTTTTCAACTATAATACTTCATGCCATTTTAATTGGATGTTGTCTAAGGTGTGAGTATGAAAGGGATTTTTTTAAAGCGGGTTTCTCAGCATAACTTGATACTTTAGGCCTATTGGATATGATGAACTAAAATGAATGTATGGTAATATTATGATATTTAAAAATGACATTAAAATATTTCAAATCTTGAAGCTCTTCCTTGACATGTTTCTTAGATTTGTCATGTTTGTTATGCTTTGGTTGCATTAGTGTTCTACAGAGATGCACCCCCAGGGTGGGGTGCATGCACTTCACGCTTCCCACACACTTGGGATGGGGTATGTGGCATGCCAACAAGGCTTGTTGGCTCACACGGTATCAACTCAAAGATGTGGCTTGCATGACTTTGGCTCAGACTTTGTTGCGTGGATATTTGGCTTGTACAATATTCGCTTAGACTCTGTTCATGTGAGTATGTAGCTCACATGACTTTGTTGACGTGGATATTTGGCTCACATGACATTGTTTTCATGGAAATGTAACTCGCGTTGTATTGGCTCAAATTCTCTTGACGTAGATTTGATTGGCTCTCACGTCCTAGTTGTTAAAAATATGCAACTACGGTCAAATTCTACTTTGGACCACTGATTTGATGGAGATGATGATGGCATTGAGTTCCTTTTTTCGAGAGGACCAAAATCAACCTAAAGATCACTTCGTTCAAGCAAAAGCTGGTTTTTGATTTATGCACCCACTCGTGAATTAGACCAGGTCGGCTTCACCCACATGCATACTTAGACAAGCTAGCAACAACATCAAGTGGACCTTGTTGGACACCCCTAGAAGCCTATAAATACAAGTGACTTTGAAGCTCATTTGGACATCACAACATTGAACATCCTCTTCTCTTCTATTTGATTTGGTTTGGTAAGCGAAGGAAAAATGTAGTACGGAGGTCTGAAGTCTTAGATTTGAAGGTTGCTGAAAATGTTAGGGTTTTTGTTATGGACACTGGTACATTACTGTGAAATTTTGACTCTGCTTGCAGGCATACTATAGGCAAGAGAGCGATCAAGAAGCTAAAGTCGCTCTCATGCTAACTTGTTGAGAATGACTTTGGGTTTGACTACAGTTGACTATACTATGAAGTTTTCTAAATGTTAGGTCCCTATAATACTAGTGATTCCTCCATTACTATTGTCATTGTATTTCTTATTGTTATTGTTGTGCCCCTATTGTCCCCATATTGTTATTATTGTGCCCCATAGAGTCCCACTATTGTTATTTTTGTGCCTTTATATTATTATTGTTAGGTCGGCTTGGTTATATTGTGTCCCTTTAGACTCCTATATATAGAAAAGAGGTTTTGTCATTTCAATCATCCAAGAATTGTTCATTTGTGTAATGTAAAGGAGGTTGCCCCCTTGAAGAGGCTAAATTCTAAGGTGTTCATTTATCTTTTTATCTTTTTGTGAGCTGGTTTCCTAACATTTGGTATCAGAGCTTTGGATTCTAGGGTTTCGCTGCTCCAAAGAGGCCATCGTGGCATTTTGATATAACGATTTTTCTACGACGTTTCAAAAGTGAAAAAAATCCATTTGACATGAAATCGTGCTGAACCTCGGGTCTGAATTTTAGAGCTTGTCTTGCTATATTTTCGGAGATATGATCTGAGGAAGTTAGGTTTTTTGCAAGTTCCAAAATTTAAGCTAAAACAGGTCATTGTGGAATTTTTGCTATAACTCTTTCGCTACGAAGTTTCAAAAGTTAAACCAAAAACCCATTTGAGAAGAAATCGGTCTGAACCTCGGCTTCAAATTTCAGACCCTGTCTCGCTATATTTTCGGAGATATAGTCTGAGGAAGTTAGGGTTTTTGCAGACCCCCGAATTAATTTCCAAACATGTGACCGTGGGAAAGTCGTCATAGCTGTCTCTCTGAGCATCATATTGAAATTTCGTAAGAAGTTACAAAAAGAGGACGCACTATAGTTTCTAGTATATGTTTTTCAGATCCAAAGGTCAAAACAATGACACATGGCACTTCATACAAGTTCGCTCTTCTTAAAAGGTATATAATTAGGTCATCTTGGGAGATTGTGCATAAATCTTTCTTAGATAATCCAATTTTGATCAGACTGGTGGCATTGGAAAGAGGACACAGAGGGCTACGATAGGTCGTGATTTCAGAGGTGGAAGAGCTGAAATCACAGAAATACATCAGATTCAATATTAGGCTCCTACAAAGTGAAAAAAAAAGGTATGTAGTTTTTTTTTGTTGTTTTTGTTTTTGTTTTTGTTTTTATTCCAATTTTTGCATAAGCTTGGTTTGAAAAATTAGTTTGAAGGAATTCAAAGGGCATACTGAAGCATTATTATCGGTAATTGATGCCCCGAATAAAGAAAATGGAAACATCTAGTAAACAACCTAAAAGCTCTAGCATGACTCATGAAGAAGATGAAAAAATGCAGCATGATATATCAAAATTACAAGACCAAGTACAACAAATGTCACTCACACAAAAAGTAACAGAAGCTAAGATAGATGATTTAAAGAAAGACGTAGACGCTAAGATGGATGGTTTAAAGAAAGGCATGAAAGCTAAGATGGATGGTTTAAAGAAAGGCGTAGAAGCTTAAGATGAATGGCGTGAAAGTTAAAATGGATGGCATGGAAACTAAGAGGGACGATTTGAAGACATATTTGAAGACATGCATGGAAGATTTGAAGACATATTTGAAGACAGACATGGAAGATTTGAAGACATATTTGACAAAGTTTCTATAAGAAATGCTTACTAATGGTGAAAGGGTAGTAAAGGAAACTCATGATGAGAACAAAATAAATGTTAATCATGATTTCATAGACTCTAACGTTGGATCAAAGAACCACCATGTTTCAAAGATCGATATAAGGAAGTTTGATGGCAAGGATCCCGGAACATGGATACTACAGATGGAGCAATTTTTCGATCTCCATAATGTGCAAAACACCCAAAAGATATGCATTGCAACTTTATATTTGGAACCAAATCAGTTTATATGGTATCGATGGCTTTGCTCTCGTAAACAAATTGTCACTTGGGCTATTTTTATGGATGAAATGTTAGCACATTACGAGGATACAAAACGAAACGCTTTTTTTAGCCAACCGATGAATCTCAAACAAAAGGGCTCAATGATGGAGCACAATGAGGACTTCCAAAAATTGAATATAAGGGTAAAAGATATTCCAGAGGAGCATAGGTTTGATATGTTCATAGGGACTTTAAAAGATAACATGCAACATGAGGTTCGCCTTTGGGAACCAGATTCATTGGAGAAGGCATTTAGGTTGGCAAGAAAAATGAAAAGCAAAATTATGACAAGAAGGAAGACTACCACTTACAATCATAAAGATGGAAGTGTTGCTGCCTCTAGCCATCCACAACCTACAAGGTTGACACCACAACAATTGGAAGAAAAAAGAGCAAAGGGGCTTTGTTATAGTTGTGATAACAAATACACTAAAGGTCATAAGTGTGTCGAGAAGAAATTATTTTACATAGATTGTGAAGAGGAGGAAGAAAAGGAATAATAAATGTCAAAAGAAGAGGATATACACTAAAAAAAAAACCCTAGAAAAAGAAGAAATGAATCCGACCATATCTTATAATGCATTGGCTGGAATTACCACTCCTCAAACTATTAAGATAGAAGGGCATATCAAGAAGAAAAAGGTAATATTGTTGTTTGATTCGGGAAGTACCCATAATTTTATTCATTATCAGATAGCTGAAGAATTGAATTGCTCCCTATATCCAGCACCAGAGTGTCAAGTGATGGTTGCAAGTGGAGGAACCATAAATTGCTCAAGAAAGTGCCATAATATCAAATTATCCATGAGAGAATATGTATTGAATATCCCAATGCTTTCCATTCCAATGGGTGGTGCTGATGTTGTACTAGGAGTCCAATGGCTACAATCCTTGGGTACAATAGCTTTTAATTGTCAAGAACTTTTCATGAAATTCTCTTCATAAGGAAAAGAAATTGAATTAAGGGGTATCGCAGGGAAACTGGGAAAGATAATCAGCGCTAATGGAATGAAAAAGCTTCTACAGGAAGAATAACGAGGCATAATTGCACATTTATGTTCACTAAAGGTTCCCACATTGAAATCATCCATTTCTCCATATCTCCAAAAAGTCTTGGACAATCATTCCAACGTATTTGAGACTCCCAAAGGCCTCCCATCTATTCGTGATTATGATCATGTTATGAATTCGATTCCAGGAAGCGTTCCTCCAAACATCAGGGCTTACAGATATCCCTATGTCTAAAAGAGTGAAATTGAATGTATGGTTGCAGAAATGCTAGAGGCTGGTATAATTCAACCTAGTCAAAGTTCTTTCTCTGCTCCAGTGGTATTGGTTCACAAGAAGGATGGATCATGGTGCATGTGTCCAGATTATAGGGAGCTGAACAAGCTCACTATTAAAGATAGATTTCCCATTCATGTCATTGATGAATTATTGGATGAATTGCATGGATCAATTTACTTCACCAAATTGGATCTTCGCTCAGGATATCATCAAATCAGAATGAACACTGGATACATTCCAAAAAAAACCTTTAGAATTCATGAGGGTCACTATGAATTTTTGGTCCTGCCTTTTGGCCTTACTAATGCACCTTCTACATTTCAAGGTTTGATGAATTCCATTTTCAAACCCACCCTTAGAAAATTTTGTTGGCATTATGACACAGATTTGGCACTATGACACAGGTGTTGTTCTTGATGGCAACTCACTCGATGACATATCATAGTTCAAGCTCTCAAAATGAAGGAAAAAGAGATATACGTAGGTTCCACTTAACAAAGTTGCGTATACACGCGGGATAGCCAATCAAAAAGCGTGTATGCGTATGGATGCACTTTCATTCAAAGAAAAGCGTGTACATGTGGGAAACCTTGTTTTTAGTCTATGGTATTTAGTCCTTGGTATTTGGACCTATGGTTTTGGACCATGGTATCTCGTCCGAAGTGTTGAACCCAGGTATTGGGTCCCAAGTATTGGTTCTAAGTGGTTTTGGACCATGGTATTGAGCAAGCCTAAGACTATAAAAGGGGAAGGAGATCATTAGGCAAACTCACTCAAGTATTGAATATTTGATGAAGAGCAAGTTCTAGAATATTGGTCATTGGGTTATGGTACATAGCTGGATTTGAATCAAGGAGGAATCTGAGTGCCAGAAGAAGGATAAGTTCTATTGATGGGTCAAGATCTTAAGGCTTGAAGAGAAGTATCTTTGTGTGATTTTTATCTGTTATATTTGGCGCATGACTTAATCTGTAAATCTGATAATCTGGGTATGACTAATGTCTGAATATTTAAAAAGGGTAGATTATCTTTTTATAGATATGTACGTAGGTTCAGTATAGTAAAGGTGCGTATACACGATGGTTTAGTAATTCAAAATAGTGTATACGCAGGTTTGCCTTAATACAACAGCGTATGCACGCAGGATCTATATATTGAAGTAGCGTACGTCTCATAAAATATGTTTTAGCTACCTCTGTTTATTGCTGCAGTGTTCTGGGTTCAGGATTGGTTTTTGGTCACTGTTACTATATACTGGTTACAATACTTAGAGAAGTGATTGTTTGATTCAATTTTGTTTGGTGCAAAGGAGATTGGTTGATGCAGATACATTTGATGTTTGATTGATGTTATTGATGGATCCAGTTTGAAAATTTATGAAACAAGATCCCTGGAAGAAAAGAGAAGGTTGTAGTTTTCTGTAGGTCAGCGCCTACGTACTAATGCATCATCTAGTACAAGAGCTAAGGGGGTTGTAGCTCCCTTCTAGGAGAAGTTGGAGAATGAGAGAGAGTTGTAGCCTTTTGCAGGTAGAAGCCTGCGTACTGGTATAAGACTGCACCAGTACAAAAATATTGTAAAAAAAGTTTCTTATTAAAAGAAGATAGAGACGAATTGCAGTAGGTGGTTTTCACCCACATTGGGTTTCCACCTTATATCTTGTGTTCATGTGTGTGATGATCTGTTCTGTTTTACTGCCCCTGTTTACTGTTCTTATGGTTAATGAAGCTCTAATGCACTGATTAAAGATCAAAATTTAATGGATTAACAGAATCATAAGTTTACTGGTTATACGCTAGTTTCTTTAGACACACTTGCGTGTATATACAGGTTCCCATAACTAGAGTAGCGTATATATATCTGAGTATGAAAATGAAAAAGTGTTTGATTTGATAACATTGATTCACCCCCCCCTTTAGTATTATTTCGAACAATTGGTATCAGAGCAGGTCCTTCAGAAGAAGCTTGATTGCTTGAAGGAAGATCTATCATCATGAGAAACTACGAAAAGGAGGCACTCATCAGGCCACCAATCTTTGATGGAAGCAACTTCGTCTATTGGAAGGTAAGAACCATAGCCTATCTTCAATCTCTTAGTGCAGAAGTTTGGGATATCGTGGAAGGAGGATACACATTCCCATCAGCAACTCCTACAGTGACAGCTGGTAAAAAGCAGTATGAAACAAATGCAAAGGCTGTCAATACTCTATTGGGGAGTCTATCTCAATCAGAATTCGCCAAGGTTATGCCGCTTAAAACTGCCAAAGAAATATGGGACAAGATCATTCTAAGCTATGAAGTAGACGATCAGGTAAAATGTGCAAAACTATAATCTCTCAGAATTCAATATGAAACTCTTAGAATGCACAACGATGAAAGTGTGGCTAATTATTTTTTATGTATAGATGAGATTGTTAATCGCATGAAAAACTTGGGTGAAGAAATAAAAGAAGTTACTTTAGTTGAAAAGGTTTTAAGATCTTTGTCTTCTAAGTTTGAATCAAAGGTTTCTGCCATAGAAGAAAAGCAGAATCTTCAGAGTATTACCATGTCACCGCTGCACGGAATCCTAACTACTTTCGAAATGAGAAAAGGGGGTCCATCAGACATTAGAGAAGCTGCATTCAAAACTTTAAAAGGAGAATAAAGTGAGTCAGGACATACGTCAGAAGAAGAGGAAGAATCAAATTTTTTCAAGAACCTTCAACGAGGCTCTGGAAGATTCAGAGGTAAGCTACCTTTCAAATTCTTTGCTTGTGGGAGAGTCAGTCACTATGCAGCCAAATGTCCTCATAAAGATAAGTTTGATAAAGGTAAGGAACCAGTAAAATGGAATGGAAAACAGAATGTAATTAGGAAGAGTTATTATACACATGAAGACAGCGATGGACTTTCAAATAGTGATGAAGATGAACATGGTAATGATTACAAACTTTTGGTGGCTTTCAAAGATGATGATTTCTTGGATGCTATAGATGAAGATGATCTCTATGAAAAAATTTCTAAACTTAAAATTTGTTTAGAAGAAAAGAGTATGATCATAGATACTCTGACATTCCAACTTGCTGAAAGGGAAAAACAAAATGAAAAGTTAGAATGTGAAATAGTGGGACTTAGAAAAGATATTGAGAAAACAAAAGCTCTTAATCTTAGATTTGCTAAAGGATCTGAAACTTTATATGAGATTATCAAAGTGCAACATTCTCCTCTAATCAAGACAGGTCTTGGATATACTAAAGAAGCATCTCAAGCACAGAAGCCATACCCCTCCAAAAGTTATCTTAATGCAGCACAGAGAAGTGAATAGGTCGACAATCGTCAACAAAGGCTTAAAGCGGATCATCAGGTAAATCAGGGTTAATCTACTTCAAGGATGAACAGAAGCTACAACCAACCACAGGTAAATCATTCTCAATTTGACGCAAGAATGAATGTGAATGGAAATTACAATCATCTGGTCGATAGATTTGATAATCGTATGAATTTCTTTAATGGCCAATGTTTCTCTTGTCATAACTTTGGACACAAAGCTGCTCAATGTGTTGCCCACAAGACCATCATGATTAGAGAAGCACGAAATCAAAGGAGTGTGACTGGGATCATGAAGAGGACCTACAATAACTTTTCTGCTCTTGAAAATGAAATAGAATGCTCTGTTTGTAACAGCTTTAGTCATGAAGATTTTGAATGCAGGAGTAAGTTTTGGCAAACATCTCAGAAGGTGCAACTTTTATTGGGTCCCAAAACATGGAGAAAGAAAGAACCACAACCAGAAAGATGTGGTATAGCCTTATATGCGGAAGGACAAAGGAAAATCAGTGGTACATTGACAGTGGATGCTCTAAACATATGACAGGTGATAAAGAAAAACTTCAACCATATAGTGCCTTAGAAAAGGAAAGGAAGGTCGCATTTGGAAATGACAACCCTGCACTCATAAAAGGTAAAGGCTCTGTTATTTTGAAAGAAAAGGTCAAAGCTGGCAATGTTATGTATGTTGATGGCTTAAAACATAATCTATTGAGTGTTACTCAAATGTGTGATCAAGGAAATTAGGTAGTATTTCGATCAAATGGATGTATTGTTCGTGAGCTTGATACAGGAGAAACAGTGATCAAAGGCATAAGAACTCCAAATAATTTATACATACTCAAGGGAGGATAGAAACAATGCTATCTAAGAAAAAATGATGAACATTGGCTATGGCACAAAAGATTGGGGCATCTAAGCTTCCCTTAGATAAGGAAATCATGCAAATATCAGGCGGTTTGTGATCTCCCTGACATCAGAATTCCAGACAATACAATATGCAAGTCATGTCAGTTTGGTAAGCAAACCAGAACTCATTTCCCTGAGAAGGAAGGATCAGCTACTAAGCAGCTTGAACTTGTCCATACTGATTTATGTGGTCCATCAAGGAAAAAGTCACCTCGAAGAGAAGAATACTTTATATCGTTCATTGACGACTTTTCCAGAATGTGTTGGATAGGACTTTTGAAGCATAAAGACAAAGTTTTCGAAAAGTTTAAAGCATTCAAAGCCTTGGTTGAAAATGAATTAGATCGCAGAATCAAATGCCTCAGGTCTAATCGAGGAGGGGAATTCACTTCGGATGAATTTTTTGATTTTGTGAAAAACATGGAATAAGAAGGGAATTCTCCACTGCAAGGACTCCTCAGCAAAATGGAGTAGTGGAAAGAATGAATAGAACGGTTCAACAAATGGCTCGTGCTATGCTTGATGAGTCTAGAACTCCTGCAACCTTCTGGGGTGAAGCTGCGCTTGCTACCGTTACTATTCTTAATAAAACAAACATCCGGGTAAACAAAACTCAAACTCCTCATGAAATTTGGTATGGTAAGACTCCTACGGTAAAATACTTCAAAGTTTTTGGAAGAAAATGTTACATCAAAAGGACTAATGAAAATCTTGGCAAGTTTGAATCTAGAGCAGATGAAGGCATTCTCTTTGGTTAGTCTTCCCGAAGTAAATGATATAAGTGCTACAATAAAGGACTTGGAAAAATTGTTGAAAGTATTGATGGGGTGGTTGATGAAGCAGGGGACAATCCAACGCAGATTAACACGAAGATTTTGAATATGAAGAGGACTATCCTTCAACTTCAAATCAAACTAATGATGAAGAAGAAACCTATGAGGCACCAGAAGAACAGATAAGGGTAGAAGAAAAGACTCCATCTAGGTATGTACAAAAGAATCATCTAGAGACTCAAATTTTGTGGCAGAAAGAGGTAGGTGTTCAAACAAGAATAACTATTACAGAAGCTTCAAGCTATCTAACATTGCTCTCCTCCATTGAACCTCGAAATGTAAGTGAAGCATGCAAAGATGAACACTGGGTCAAGGCCATTAATGAAGAGCTTGAGCATATTGAAAGAATAACACTTGGGAATTGGTTCCTAGACTTAATGATAAGAATGCCATAGGGACCAAATGGATATTCAAAAACAAGCTAAATGAAAATGGAGATGTTATTAGAAACAAGGCCAGACTTGTTTGTAAAGGGTATGCTCAATAAGAATGTATAGACTTTGAAGAAACGTTTGCACCAGTTGCTAAACTTGAATCCATAAAAATGTTCCTTGCTCTTTCTAGCTTTCAGAAATTCAAAGTATATCAAATGGATGTGAAATCTGCCTTTCTAAATGGAGACTTAGAAGAAGAAGTGTATATTGAGCAACCAGATGGGTTCATCCTTGGAAATAATCCAAAACTTGTATGCAGAATAAAAAATGCTCTCTATGGTCTTAAACAGGGTCCAAGTGCTTGGTATTATCGTCTGGACAAATACCTTCATCATCAAGGTTTTTCAAAAGGATCAGCAGATAGCAATCTATACATAAAAATTGATAATGATAAATTGCTAATACTTGTTGTGTATGTTGATGATATCATCTTTGGTAGCAATGAAGAAGCCATGAGTCAAAACTTTGCCTTGGTGATGCAGAAAGAATTTGAAATGTCCCTCCTTGGTGAGCTCACATATTTTCTTGGTTTACAAGTCCAACAGAACAAAGACAGTATCTTTCTATCACAAACCAAGTACCTCAACCAGATCTTGAAGAAATATGGCATGGAAGATTCGAAACCAGTATGTACCCCTATGGTAACATGATATTGCCTCAGTGCAAATGATGAATTAGCAACAGTACATCAACCAACTTATAGATCCATGATTGGTAGTCTGCTCTATCTAACAGGTATCCGACTAGACATCATGCATGTAGTGGGAATAGTTGGAAGATTTCAGGCAAATCCAAAAGAAGCACACCTTTAGGTAGTTAAAAGAATTTTCAAATATCTTCAAGGAGCACAAAACTATGGCTTATGGTATCCTAGAAATATAGAGTGACACTTCATGCATATATAGATGCAGATTGGGCAAGAAGCATGGATGACAGAAAAAGCACTAGTGGTGGTGCATTCTTTATGGGTTTCAGATTAGTATCTTGGTTTAGCAAGAAACAAAGTTCAATTTCATTTTCTACAGTTGAAGCAGAATATGTGGTTGCTGCATCTTGCTGCACACAACTCCTTTGGATGATGCAAACTTTGCAAGACTTTCAAATCACTTGTACTCCACCTATCTCCATTTTATGTGATAATACAAGTGCAATCAGTATTTCAAAAAATTCAATCATGCATTCAAAGACCAAGCACATACCCATCAAATATCATTTTCTCCGGGAACAAGTGCTTGAACAAAAGGTCAAATTGGAGTATGTTCCCTCCAAAAAACAATGGCTGATATATTCACCAAACCACTGCCCAGGGAGACATTTGAATACCTCGGACAGAAGTTGGGAGTAGTTGATGGATCATCTTGCTGTTGACACTCATCTGTGTTAGAGAACAGTGGTTGTACGTGAGTTTCATGAAGAATATCCGCGTACATACGCCGGTTTCTATGGATACAATAACGTATATGTTGGTTTGAAGAATATCAGTGGGCCAGACTCAGGATGAAAAGAGTCTGATGTGGGTCTGACAGAGACCATCTGGCATAGGTTCAAGGGGAGCATTTACTTCTAATAATGCATTGTTGGCATTATCTTAGAAGATTTTGGTATTTCGTCTTTGATTTAGGTGGAACAAGTGCAGAGGGAGATCCTGGTTGCTGGTCTGGATGATGATTGCCAGATGCTACTAATAAAAGTTGTTGATGACTATCATAGTCTTGTCTTAGATATTGTAGTCTCTATGTCATGTATTTCTTTTATTATCAAGGTCATGCAATGACCTCTTTTGGTTTCCCCACTATGCCTGGGATGGATGATGTAATGTTCTTGTTTTATCATGTGTAAAATGTTGGTGTATCCCCACTTGGTTGGGTGGATGAGTCAATATTGGTATATCCCCACTTGGTTGGGAGATGGATGTATGTATGAGTCTTTAATGATAGGAAGGTCATTTATGATGTATAGAGTCATGTTATTTCTTGTAGAACAAATTTTTGCAGACCTTTCTTACATTCAAGGGGAGCATGGACAACGCAACAGAGTAGAGATTTCAGCATGTACTCAAGGGGAGCATAACCCTTCGCCCTTGATGACAAAGGGGGAGAATGAATTTGAGTGATTTGGAAACTCACTCAGATGACAGATCACAGTTCAAGCTCTCATAATGAAGAAAAAGAGATATATGCAGGTTCCACTTAACAAAGTTACGTATACACGCGGGATAGCCAATCAAAATGCATGTATGCGTATGCACACATTTTCATTCAAAGAAAAGCGCGTACATGTGGGAAACCTTGTTTTTAGTCCATGGTATTTAGTCCTTGGTATTTGGACCTATGGTTTTGGACCATGGTATTGAGCAAGGCCTATGACTATAAAAGGGGAAGGAGATCATTAGGCAACCTCACTCAAGTATTGAATATCTGATGAAGAGCAAGATCTAGAATATTGGTCATTGGGTTATGGTACATAGCTGGATCTGAATCAAAGAGGAACCTGAACGCTAAAAGAAGGATAAGTTCTATTGATGGGTCAAGATCTTAAGGCTTGAAGAGAAGTATCTTTGTGTGATTTTGATTTGTTATATTTGGCACATGACTTGATCTGTAAATCTGATAATCTAGGTATGACTGATGTCTGAATATGTAAAAAGGGTAGATTATATTTTTATAAATCTGTACATAGGTTCAACATAGAAAAGGCGCGTATACACGCTGGTTTAATAATTGAAAATAGCGTATACGTAGGTTTGCCTTAATACAACAGCGTATGCACGCAGGTTCTATATATTGAAGTGGCGTACGTCTCATAAAATATGTTTTAGCTACTTCTGTTTATTGCTGCAGTGTTCTAGGTTCAAGATTGGTTTCTAATTATTGTTACTATATACTGGTTATAGCACTCAGAGAAGTGATTGTTTGATTCAGTTTTGTTTGGTGCAAAGGAGATTGGTTGACGCAGATACATTTGATGTTTGATTGATGTTATTGATGGATCCATTCTGAAAATTTATGAAATGAGGTCCCTGGAAGAAAAGAAAAGGTTGTAGCCTTCTGTAGGTCAGCACCTACATACTAATACATCATCTAGTACAAGAGTTAAGGGGGTTGTAGCGCCCTTCCAGGAGAAGCTGGAGAACTAGAGAAGGTTGTAGCCTTTTGCAAGTAGAAGCCTGCGCACTGGTATAAGACTGCACTAATATAGAAATATTGTAAAAAAGTTTCTTATTAAAAAAAGATAGAGACGAATTGCAGCAGGTGGTTTTCACCCACATTGGGTTTCCACCTTATATCTTGTGTTCATGTGTGTGATGATCTATTCTGTTTTACTGCACCTGTTTACTGTTCTTATGGTTAATGAAGTTCTGATGCACTGATTAAAGATCAACATTTAATGGATTAACAGAATCATAAGTTTACTGGTTATACGCTAGTTTCTTTAGACACAGTTGCGTGTATACGCAGGTTCCCATAACTG
>APFE031680586.1:0-12620 GCA_000404065.3 Pinus taeda | reverse complement strand
TTACGAGTTAGGTGAAAAGAGCTTAAAGAAGACTCCTTTTCGAGGAACGAGTGATAGTTTCGGGTAGCAGCTGATTCCAGGAAAGATTTGGAATTTTCCAATCACGACAGTGTTACAAGGATGGCTAGCAGAATCAATCTTCGCAGATGTTCCTCAAAGGGGTAAACAATCATATGGGGGGTGAATGATCAGCTAAAAACAGAGTGGAGGTGATGGCGAGAACACGACCAAGGCTCAAAGCTGGCGATAAGGCATTCACAATGGTTATTTACCCGTTCATTTTTTAATGAGCTTAAACGCTGGGGGAAACACTTGCTCATGACTTATGTTTTTATTTTTTAACGAGCTTGAACTATGCGCTAAAACTGCTCGTGGAGGGTTTATTTTTTAATGAGCTTGAACCCTGCGGTAACATTGCTTGTGATGATGGTCATCGAGTCTTTGATTCACCATTAGCATTTTGTTCTTTCAGAGATTGTACTACCTGTTCATTTGCTTCATCAAATCGATTAGAAATGAAAACATATGCCTGATAAATGAGTTAAGAACACTAGTATTTTACTTGAATTACGTGCATGGTAAATTAAAAGTGACTTTTACCTCTCATTTTACCATTTCATTTGAATTTGGTTTGTTGGAGCTCTGGAGGTGCTTTCCCCCCTGATTTTCACTAGCGGATTCTGGGAGATTCTGTGGACGATTCTCGACGCCGTTCAGACCAGGTAGGAGCTAAACTTGTGCTCTTCAATTGCATGCCTTTCATTTTGGATTCTGATCTTGTTTCCTTGTCCTGCTGAGCCTCTGGGGTTTGAAGAAGTCGCCCTGGGACCATCGCACCCTTCCTTAATCGAAAGGTGTGATGCATACTGATCTTCCCACTGACTAGTTAGTATGCATCGCTCCCAGTACACTTGCTGGGGTGCGATGGCCACAGGGACGAAAGTTTTTGCACAGTTTCCTCATGGCTTTTTGCCTGTTTTTTACCAGATGGAGATCCTGACTCTTCCCTTGTTTGTTTTTTCAGAGATTCATTGGAGAAAAATGGTCGTTACATGGCGAGAACATGAGCATGAAGAAGAGGACGCTGTTGCTTTACATGATCCGGGCACAGTAGCTGCATTGCGGAACTGTGGCCTGTTGAAGTTTTTCCGTATCTCTAGCATGAGGCAACAAATTAGTTTGTTGCAATATTTCCTCAATGCCTAGGATCCTATCAACCAGGTATTCCAGATTAGGGGCAAATCGATCCCCTTGATAGTCATGGACATCTATTTTCTGAGCGGTTTATCGAGGCATGGTGCCCATCTCTCATTATCAGGCTCCGCCCGTGGGGGTGAGTCTGTGAGGGAGTACATTCGCCGACATTGCAGAGAGGGATCTCGGCCGAGTACGGACGACAATATAAACATCTGAGATATCACTGACTGGCCCTTGCGGACCATTCTGTTCACTTTTGCTAGACTGGCTGGTAGTTCTACTCTTCATATAGCCAACAGATCTTACATGCAAGATGTTTTGGAATGCCTTGAACTGAAGGTGTTCAATTGGTGTGATGCAGTACTCTCTGTGATGAAAGAATAATTGACCAAGGTGAAAAAGAGGAAGATCCAAGAACTTTGGTTATGGTTCTATTTTGATCGCTTTCGTCTTGGAGAGAATCCCACTGATGCAGCCGCAGTACATTTCACTTGGCCTACCTCCACTGACTGAACCACGGATGCAGAGATGGGTTGATCTCATGTCTCGGCACACTGGCCAGCCCCAGATTTCTTTTTCTGAGACCTTCTTCGAGTGGTTCGATCGTCAAGAGATGGTTTATGCCAGGTTCCCATATGTTGGTATGGATTTCCGAGGTGATCCGGATTTGGTACTGCCAGTTGGCGAGCAGTGGGGTGCCATGGGTAATTATTCTGACCATATCTCTGTTTATTGTTCTTTATAATGTTCTTATGTTCTTATGATCAAGACTAATCAAAACTCATGTGCTCATGCAGATGTTGGACCAGTTCGACCGGCAGTACGCCGCAGAGACCCAGCGGCCGCTCCAGCAGGAGAGGCTGGTTGGAGGGCCATCCTTCGCGACCTTGATGTGGTCGAGACTCTTTCAGCACTACAGGACCAGATCGAGGGTCTTACCCTTGGTATCCTGAATGTGAGGACCGACAAGCTGCCTCTGCGTTTGCAGCGACATACTACTGGAGTGTCAAGTTGATGGACTAGGCTCTTACGCATGATTGCACAAGCGGTGACTTGTTATCACCAGCATCATTAGACTAGGGTGCCCCCTAGCATTTTGAGTTTTGGGTCATTTGACCAATTTTTTCTTGGTTACAGAACATTATGTACAAACCATAAATAGTTATGAAATATAATTTTGATTTTCAGAGCTTTATTTTGGTTAAGTTACATGATCCTGCTGCATATATTGATGTGATGCTTCTTTTTATAAATGTCGCAAATGTCTATCTAACACATAATTTGCCAATGAGTTCGTTACTGTGTTTAAACTTCTAGAAATATGTTGATATTGGATGAAATCAAACTGTCTTTCCAAAATTTTGACCCTTAGGAACATCCAATAGATAGCTGGATTTCTTACAGAATAGATGCCGGTGAGTTGTAGAATGACGAGCTGTGAGTCTAGCCTGACGACAAGTCGGCATATGCCATGTGTGATGGCATCGGAAAGGAGTTCTATCAATGCACTGTACTCAGCGATATTGTTCATAGACCGACGAATACACACTCCTCTGAAACTTACTAACTCGCCGCTGGGATTAAAAATGGCCCATGCCGCAGAAGACAGGTTCCACAAATTACGACTTGCTCCGTCGGCATATCCAACGAATGATTCCAGTACGTTTGACATCTGAAAAGAATGCAAAAAGTGGATTACTTAACCAAACTAAACGCTCTTGGCGAAACAAAAATGTAACAAAAGCATGAGGATTACTATGCGAAATCAAGCATAGTAACGCTTGAGAATCAAGCATAGTAACGCTTGAGGTACAACCCGTTGCGAGGTTGCGCCAGTGGAATCCCATCAGAGTCCATCAACTCGTAGGCTCCTTTTGCTAATACTCACTTAACAATATAGGGACCCATCCATAATGATTTGAATTTCCCTACTCCCAACTTATCGGATTCTTGGTCGTAAAGTAAGACCAGGTCACCTTCTGAGAAGACGCGAGGTTTGACATTCTTGTCGAACTGTGCTTTGACTCGCTTCTTATGAGCTTCGTTAGCTGAAGCTGCATCACGATAGGTTTCATCCAAATGGATTAGTTCTAAGAAACGAGCCTCTTCTTCTGAGGTTCCAGGTAAAAGGTCTACTGCGAGTTTGAGGGACAAGATTTCACATTGAACTAGTAAGATTGCTTCCAGACCGTACACCAATTGAAAAGGTGTGAATCTGGTTGCATTTCTTACCGATGTTCGGTATGCCCACAAGGCTGAGTACAGGATTAGGTGCTGATCCCGTTTGTGGACTCCGATCATTCTTTGCAGCATGTGCTTTAGGACTTTTTTGATTGCCTCAACTTGTCTGTTAGCTTGCGGATAGTACGGAGTAGAGCTGTCGTGGGACAGTCCTAATTTGGCAGCCAACTCAACCATCATGTGATTGTGAAAATGCGATCCATGATTTGTGACTATGGCCTGTGGAACGCTGAATTTGGAGACTATGTGATTGAAAAAGAAAAGGGCAGCCGTTTCGCCACTATTGTTTAATGTAGGCATCGCCTCGGCCTATTTGGTAAAATAGTCTACCACGACTATGATACACCCATGCCCCCGGGCCGAGGTAGGATTACATGTCATGAAATCTATGCCCCATTTGGCGAATGACCCAACAACTACTACTGGTTGCAACGGTGCGGGTGGTCTTCTGGTTTTGCTATAAAAAATTTGGCAAGCATGACAACTTCTAACTGCGGTTATGCAATCTTTGGACATTGTTGGCCAGAAGTATCCTGCTCGCAAAAATTTTTGCGCGGTAGCATAACCAGATTGATGCCCCCCACATGCGCCTGAATGATAGTCACTCAGGACTTTTTTGGCCTCCTCAAGGGTGAGGCACCTCCGCAGAACTGTATCGATACCACGACGGTAAAGAGTATCACCGATGATCATGTAGTCTTTTTCTTGGTATCAAATATGTCATTGTTCGGAGCATGAGGTATTAGACCTATATGTTTGTGTCTAGAGATAAATGATTATATCTCCATACCACAGATCGCTTGAAGATATCAGAAACATATTTTCATCCACGATTTCTTCTTCGGATGTTGCATCGTTGGACAACGATGGAAGATCGCATAGTAACTCCACGAATACCAGGGCTTTCTTTGATTTGGATTTTTTGAATTCCAAATCAAACTCTTGTAGAATTGCTATCCATTTTGAATATTTGCCCCCCAGCAACTGTCGCGACAATATATAAGTCATGGGGTTGCAATCTAATAAAATGGTAGTTTTCCTGAAGAGGACGTAGTGTTGAAATCTCTGTATCGCTTGAATAGCTGCGAGAGCAAGCTTTTCAATGTAGGAGTATTTTATTTCCGTATCATTTAAGTTTCGGTTTAAATAATATATAGGATGTTCAATTCCATTGTCTTCTTGAACTAAAACCATTGTTATGGTCGTATCTGCTGCAGCTAGATACAGGTTAAAGTCTTTTTGATAATCAGGAGCATACATTAATGACGTTTGTATTAGAGATTTCTTTAAAGCATCAAAGGAGGCTTGCGTGACCTGGTCCCAAACGAAGGGTACTTCCTTTTTCAATAGACGAGTATAATCTTTAGCTAGTTTGGCATAATTTGGAATGAACCTCCTGAGGAAATTTGCTTTCCCTTGGAGGTTTTGAATCTGAAGCAAGTTTGAAGGTGGAGGCAAATCGATGATTGTCTGAACCTTGCAAGGGTCGAGATGAATCCCATCCTTTGAGACTACGAAGCCAAGTAAACGACCAGAACTTACACAAAACACAGATTTGTGCGGATTGAGTCGTATCTTGTAGTGTCGGCAACGTAGAAATATCGCTCTCAAATGGCATGGATGATCGGTCCGCTTTTGCGAATGAGCTGGGAGATCATCGAGATAAGGTTGAACGATGTTTTTGATGTCATGGAAAGCATATTTCATTGCTCTTTGAAAAGTTTCCCTTGCATTCTTCAAACCAAAGGGTAGCTTGCGATATACGAATGTGCCCCATGGACAAATGAATGCAGTCTTTAACTGGTCCTGTGGGTGGATATTTATTTGATTATACCCGGAAAATCCATCCATAAATGAAAATATTTCGCATTCGGCGCATTCATCAATTATTTGGTCGATAAAGGGTGTAGGGTAGTTGTCTTTTGGACAAGCTTGATGTACATCCCTGTAATCGATGCACACTCTAATCGTTCCTTGTTTTTTCATCATAGGAACAATATTCGATACCCAATCAGTTAGAGGAACGAGGTAAATGAAACCAACATGGAGGAGTTTTTCAACTTTCGCCTTGATGGCAATGGCTTTCTTGGGGTGCACCTACTTTAGCCGCTATCGTACTGGTTTGACATCTGGATACATCTTAATTTCGTGTTCAACTATGCTCAAGTCAATACCTAGCATTTCATCATATGACCAAGCAAAGACATCTCTAAACTCACGAAAGAGAGTGCTATATATTTCTAGTTCTGAAGAAGAACAAGATTTTCCAACATGAATATTCTCTACAACATCTGTTTTGGTTGAGATATTTATGGCAGTAGTCTCTTCGATATTGGATAGGTTTCTCTCGGAATCCACCGTATTTACAGTATTCGTCAGAAAGTCAAATACTGAAGGATGGTGTAGGTCACCGGAATTATCTTCTTTCCAGTTTAGAAGATGGGAACGATGGTGGTAATCTTCCCATGGTGAGTTATCAATCATCATCGATTGAATGATTCCTTCATCTGTAGAGTGTACTTGCAACCAAGGATTTGAAGGGGTGCCATATTCCTTAGACCTATCTATCCAAATGCTTGATGAGAGTTGATGCGGGTTTGCCTCCCATGCTGAAAATGCTGATTGCTATAATATTTCTAGTGGGGTTAGAGGCAAAACTTGCGAATGATCCATTTTAACATCGTTTTCTGACATCTTTTGAATGGAAGATATCATATTGCAAGTTCCTACATTAGCCACTTTCACCAAGTTTTTAGGAGGCAGTAGGGTAAAGGTTCCCATTAATGTAGGGTCTTTAGTAGGCCTACTCCAATATTTATGAAGCATGCTAGGGCTTCCATGGATCATCGGAATGCTTCCCGTAACTTGCGAACTGTTGGGGAGAAAAGTTTGCTGGTCGCTGATTGTAATTCCTCCTTGGGAAGGAAATGCAATTTTCCTAAAGTAGGTCGACACAACGGCTGCCATGGCATATATCGAGGGTCTTCCCAGTAGGATGTTGTAATAGAGATTTCCGTCGATGACTTCAACATTGATTTATACTGTTTTTCCCCCCAGTTTGACTTGCAAGTTACTTAGTATCCCATACGGGGTGTATGTTCGTCCATTAAATGCTTTCAATGTCGTTAATGATCGCGACAAGGACGGAGACCCTAGAGTTTTCCAGCAACTCATCAACATGATACATGTGGATGCCCCCTCA
The DNA here is from genome assembly GCA_000404065.3 of Pinus taeda. NCBI lineage: Eukaryota > Viridiplantae > Streptophyta > Pinopsida > Pinales > Pinaceae > Pinus > Pinus taeda. The sequence goes on along the minus strand of APFE031680586.1, from coordinate 5,980 downwards.
TCAATAATTGTTCTATGAACAGTTTTGTTGAGGAATTTCACTTGAATGAGGAAAGCTAGTTGAGCTGGCAACTGAGGGTCGTATCCTTTGTGATTAAAAGGTACAATATTGGAATCCATTGGGTCAATCCCACCTATTGCTGATAACAAAGCCTGCTTTTGGGAGGGGCAATTTTGTAGTACCTCAAGAGTTGACATCGCGGATGGCGATTGGGCTAAATCCTCCACTATATTATAGTGCTGTGATGCTCGGGCACAAGGATTAAATGTCGATTTGTGTACTACTCCCTTTGGCAGTTTTATTGTTAATTCAAGAATGATGGGTGGCACGACTTCGGTTGAAGTTGTTGTTGAACTACTAGGTTGATCATTATCCTTGTTGTTCAACATCTGTGGATTCTCGTAATATTTACTCTTTGTTGTTATTAGAGCATCATTCAGTTGCTTTGAAACTGACAACATTAGCACTTGGGACGGGGAAGCATTTTTGCTAGCAACCAGATTTTTTCCTGGGTTTGGAAAGGGATCAGTCAGTACAACCGAGGTTTTTGAACTTTTGAAGATTTTTCTAAGTTCTTCTTTATATGGACACTCTCTGGTCCAGTGATCCTCATCACATATACTGCATGGATTTTTTGGTTTCCCATTCCCAGAAGGGTTTGCAAAAGATTTTCTAGGAGATGAGTCTTCGCAGTTTTTCTTCTTCCCTTGTTTTTTCTTCTTACCTCCTGGCTGCTTGGTTTCTTTGCCTTTGTCTGTTAACACGACATTTACTTCTGAGGCTAGAAGTTCCTCATTTGCATTTTGAATCGAAACCGTGTGGGCCTTTTTCGATGTAGCCTTCGCGGTTTTAGTGCTTGTCATACCTATCACACCATCGCCGGCATGAGAGTCTTTGTTTGATTTAGGAGGCGGAGGAGTGGAAAATTCTGGTCTAGAAGTGTCAGGGATTTTATCGTAGAGCGTGCTAGACTGAGTATAGATCAAGTCTAGATATTGTGCACGAGCAATAACTTGCTCTTTAGTGACGACTCCTCCCTTTGCCACATCTTCTATAATAGCGGGTAACAGTGACTTAATCAACCATTCAGCCAATAGCTGATCAGGAACATATGTTTTTACCATTCTACGACAACGTCGCCACTCTTGAATATGATTGGATATGTGAGTCGCTGTCATTTGTTTGAAATTGGTAAGTAGCTTAGTTCCTGTTTCATACCTGATAGGTAACTGAAAATGGGCTAAAAAGGTTGTGTCTAGGGTACTGAAGTTATCAAACGAAGCTCTAGGCAGTTCGATATACCACTTTGCCACCAGACCAGTTAATGTGCGTTGAAAGAGGCGAAGCCGAATCGAATCATCATTGAGAGTGTTTGATGAACACCATAGATGAAAGGTCATCATATGATTCAATGGGTCTTCGCCCGGATTTCCATTAAATTTAGGAATATCCGACGGAAGTTTATGTGGAATCGCCGGCCACCAAGGGGCATAGGCGATTGGATCGTTCATTAGTCGACTTAGATCTGGTAACTCTAAAGTCACCACGAAAGGCAACTGTAGATTCAGGCTTGGTTGAGCATACCCAAGATAAGACAGAATTGTTTGAGCAGTCGGCCTTTGCATACCAGCATCATGCATTTGATGTTGGTAACTTTGGTAAGGTTGATGGGCATAACCATTATGATATGGTTGATACGGCTGCCCATTACTTGCAAAGACTTGTTGCTCATATCCTTGGTAAGCCTGCTGGAATTGCGGTTGTTGGTATTTCACTAGCCATGGTTGTGAAGCCATGGACTGTTGTCTAGTACTGACTGTTTGACGAAGATGGGGATTGGTGTTCCCCGTTTGAACCTGTTCCATTCCACTAGTTGGTGACTGTGGTTGTGTCGGAGGTACAAGAGATTGTTGTATTGCAACCTGCGAAACTTGAGGTTGGCATACAACTGGTGATGCTTGTACTTGTGATACTACCACAATAGCCGGCGTAGCGGGGATGTTTGTCATAGGTAAAATTTGTTGTATTGAGCATACAACTCTTGGTTGTTGAGACAGGATTGGCACCCAACCGCTAGTATTGATTCTAGCATAACCCAAATTTTGTTGTGAACTCATGCATGGTTGTCCTTCCGAGGAAGACAATGAGAGGGTATACGGCCCTCCATACGACGGTAATCTAGTACTCAAAGGAATGATTTGCCTTTGGGGACTAGTTTGTCCAAATTGACCTTGTGACGGATCAATTTGTTGAGACTCAACGTAAGAGATTCCAGATATAATTCTGGACGAACAAACGGGAACAGTCCATACTGTCGAAATAGCCACTGGATGGACTCCATCCAGCGATTGAAAGTTGGTGGGGACAGATGGCATGCCGACGAACATTGTCGGAATAGCAGAAGGAACTTCTGCTGTTGTTGTGTCAGGTGACACTGTCCTTGATGTTGACAGCTGTTTAGACATATTAAGCCTATCCAAAAGATTCCTCAATGATTATTCAGGAACTTCCGAGGGCGGGTGAATATTTTCTGATGAAGAAGGAGACAAGGCGATCCCAGCTCCAAGTTGCGTTGGAGTGCTAGATGGAGGATCTTCCACAATCTCTTCTATGGCAATCAATCCAGGAGGAAGAGGCAGACCTTCTGGTCCGTAAAATATTTCTGGTGCCAAAGAAGATGTAAGTTCTGCAGCAGTAGATGGTTGGGGAGTAACACCTTCTGAATCGGCTGTAGACGGAGCCGGTTCAGGAATAGAAGTGTTAACTGCCACACTAGGATCAGTTGTAATGTCTTTTTGCTATTGCGGAATTTCTCCTGTAGAGATAGGGATACCAAAAATGTTCGGAGTAACTGGAGTCTCTGAGGATGTCGGATGCTTGCTCCAACCAACCTAGGGGACTTTGATCCAGTTAAACGAGTTCGCTTCATCCGGAATGGTTTCACCTCGAGAGTCAATGACGGTTGACTCGTAAGTCTCCGCGAACGACGGGGTTTTGATTGACTTTCTTCCACGATTGCTGATTACTTGATCAACTCAAAATAAAAAGGGAAAAATGTTTTTTGAATTAAATGAATTTTAGATGCTTTGACACAACTTGCTTTTTCAATTTTAAAGAGTCGAGAAAAAACAAAAGATGACTCTAGTCGCCTTCGATTTTTATTAAGCCTGAAGTCACAAGTGCTCAGAGGAACTTTTCCTTAAGGAGTCTGAAAAGGAGCAAAATGGACTTCTCTGGAGATCTAGGCAGAGAGGATTATGAAACCAATCACAAAACTGCAGAATACTTTTTACGGTACGACAATCAATCTTCCTGAATGTTATGTTCAGTGCATTGCGATCGATAGGGCGGTAGACACGGCTTCCTAAGGATAAAGGATGCAGCGTATTGTGGTCTCCCAATATATACTCGACGGTACGTGGGAGCACAAGTCCATACTGGCACTTGCCATCTCAGAGTGGAGGAATCACTCAACCAACACTGAAAACAACAGTTACCAGGTTTTACGATGCCGGAATACATCTTTAGCCTAGACCTCTATATGTTGTGTGTTAAGTTCCAAAGCGTTGTTAGATTCATTAAATTTATTTTAATTTGATCTTGCTTAGCAATTTTCCTTTCAGGTTCACCATGTGATGTGTATATAATTCCTAAAATGCAGTCTAAGATGATAAACAAACGTTTAATCTTCTTTCAGCAATGAAAATCCTAGCTACTAAGGAAAGAAAATTAAGAATCTTTTTGCAAAGAGCACAGAGCACACACTAAATGCACAGTCCTAAATCAAACCAAGCAATCAAAATGCAAATGCACATGCATGTATTTGTTTTCAGCCTTCTAATGTATGAATGATGATAAGAAAGCTAATGTGCAAATCTGAATTTACTTTTAAAGCGATAGTACTCAACAAAATTTTCTTTTTCAAAATGAAGTGAAAGCAAGAGAGACACTTTGCGATTTTGAAATGAAAATTGCTTTTCGACACTTTAAAAACTACTAATTCAAATCCTATACAATAGTAACTGTATAATCGACTATCAAGAATAATGGGATTGTTTTATAAAACTGAAAACGACAGCTACAACACTTTCAGATCCAGAAACAACAGTTCGACTATGCTACTTTTTTCAAAAGAGAACTGAAAATGATGCATAATACATAAAAAACACTTACAGTTCTTTGCACTAAGGAGGCGGAATAATGCAAGAGAAGGGGGTTTTCACAGAATACACTGACTACAGACATCAAAACTCCTGAATAGGATTGAAAATAGTGAGAAATAACCACAGTCTGAGGGTAAAGTTAACCATCCCTGATCATCGCACCTATTACACAGTGAAACCAGTATGCAGCGCACCTACTGCACTCGAGAAGTGCGATGCATACAGACTGCCTTGAAGGCAGGGTGTGATGGTACCAGTGCGAGACTTTAAACAAGTTTTCACTCACAGTTTTCAATTCAGTTCAGGGATTTAGGCTTAGTAAGTAATGTTCAGTGTGTGTAAAACACAGGGGTGATCTAAAGAGGTTCCTAGAGCCACCACTTATGGCAATTAGATTGCTTGCAGATCTATTGTTTAATTCATAAACAAAACCCATAGATAGACTGAAGCAACATTGGTCTACTTTGCATTTGTATAAAAAATGCAGTTCGAAGGCTAGCTGGCTTGACTTCAGGCTTCGTCTGTAAGTTTATAAAAGAAACAAGGATAGATAGGCTAACAAACAATCTAGTCGCTCCCCAGCGGAGTTGCCATTTTGTTACCGAGAATAGTGTCTACTCAGATGTTGCTATTCCCACTAAGATGGGTGGCTATCTTAGAAACAAACAAGTAAAGTCTACTTTTGTTTTCTCTCATGAAAATAGACAAGAGGAGAACCAAGAATACCAAACTTAGTCTTGCACTTGATTTCCTTTCCTTCTTGATAGAGCTTCGTCGCTTCTTCTTCATCTGCCCAGATTCAAAAAGAACCTATCGAATAACAACAACATACTACTATCGAAGAAAGAATGATCTATATTCATAAATGACACAGGACCAGATGTGTGTTAACCATATAAATGCATATATAAACAAGTACACAAGAATATGGAAGAAAACAAGAATAGCTTTATTAAGATGAAAAGTAGCAAGAGGATTACAACCATATGTTCTGAACCAGCATCATCCTCCAGCTAGGAAGCCCTTCTTCACCTCAAGCAAAGCTTAGATCACCCAACACTATGAATGTACACGAGAAAACCAACAACAATTCTCTATAAGATACAAAATTCCAGCCTCTGGATCTCTGTGATGAGGGATCCATATATAGATGATTACAGAGAGGTGAGTCATCTTATGGGATCTTGATTAGTGTCCTCTCTCTAATAGTTCCTGCTTCCACTTGGAAAATGATGATCTCTTACTTATCCCTGGTCGAAAACAGAGAGGTAAGTGTCAGAGGGGAAGCTTCTAGAAGATTCCATGATCTTCCACCTTGCATTTTGTCCCTGCCATTTGTCCATTCCCGACCATCGCACCCTATAGAGGAGCAATTCAGTATGCATCGCATCTTGTACACTGGGAAGGTGATATGCATCACACCCTCTGCACTGAGCTTTCAGTATGGTCCAGTTTTGGCCATTTATGAGCAGTTTTCAGTGGAGAACTTCTGGGAGATGATGTAATCCGTTGACCTTGTTCCTTTAGGCAGTGAAGCAACACTTTTAGGGACTTAGGAGCCCTCAGTTTATGGACATTTATGATTGGGGTTGAAGTGCCCAAAAATGTCTATAACAGTTGCCCCCTAAAGCATGAGGTCGTTAATCTTTCTGATGTCGGGTGAAATGCTTTACTATGAGGATCTCAAGTTTTTCCGAGCTGGGAGGTGACCTGTAATAAGATACAATACAATACATTATTTTGACAACATTTTTTCATGATCTAGCTGAGGCGGGCATTCCCATGCTCAGATTTATAAATTCATTTTCATGTACATA
>APFE031680583.1:0-22623 GCA_000404065.3 Pinus taeda | reverse complement strand
AAATTGAACTTAAGGTGTAGTGAAACAAATCTTAAGCTATTCTTTTTTCCTGCAATTTAGAAGGCGGAACGGTGTTAAAAACATGAAAAATTAACAGAGGAGAGAAACACTTATTGAATCATGTAGAAGCACAGGAGTTCCGTAATCATTCCTTGGCCAAGTGAACACATCAAGTAGTTTCACAATCCATGCTTTCAGCAATCTTTAATTATAGAAAATAGGACAGTTACAGTGCGGGTCTCTGCTCGGAGAAAATGCTGGGAAGCAAACTAACCAACTGCTACCAACCAACCAACCCCTCACTACATTGTTCAGGGTGGTATATATAAGCAAAATATCGGAAAGGCATTCATTACATTTGACCTAAATAGGTCTGCTAGAAAACTCTTCAAAAATCTAAGTGTTGCTGGAATTAAATGTAGGTAAATCTTTTTGGCTGCGCTAGGGGCAGTTGGATCAGAAAATATCACAATGTGGCCCTTGGAGGCTTGATGCGGTGCTGCTGGAATGATTGTGCTTTGGGAACTGTAGTTCTGCTCTGGTGTGAGTTAAATGTGCAATAATTATGATTTGAGGGCTTTGAGTGGCTTCGCCCTCTTTCTTTGAATCTGCTGGAAGGTATTAAATGTTCTCCTGCTTCGGGCCGCTGCTCGAGATTTTAACTGATACTCTTTGCCGCTACATTGATGGCTTCCACCGTCTACTGATACTCTTTGACACGCTTGATACCTGATGATTTGATCTGATACACTTTAAACTCTGTCATTGATCTGCTGTTGTCTTTAAACCGGATCACTTTGGCACGATCGGGCGATTTTTGGGCTTTTTCGACGCATGACGGGCTAAGGAATCAAAAAGATTCCCCCAAACTGCCTCTTTTTCTTGTTCTGGAGCTCCAAAGTGCGATTTCTCTTCCTGCGTGAATTTTTGGCTTCCTGGCTGCTGATGTCAGCATGACGTCAGCTGTACGGCGGATGACGTCAACTGTGGTGGGTCCCTGGTACAGAATGACATTGCGAGGTGCAGATACTGAAGGTGATGCGATGAACTAGCTCCGATGCGATCGCAATATCGCATCGGCGGGGAATGGAGGGTGTTTGAGTTGGACATTTGGCGCTTGCGACCGCCGACCGTCGATATCGCGATATCGCGTCGGGTGGTGACGGATGGGTCATGACTTGCATGGAGATGAAACTGCGGTCTTGCAATGCGATCTGGCTTCTAAGGGTCTGCGGAGTGTTAAGGAAGTCGGCAAGGGGTTTGTTTTGGGCGGAAGGAGTAAGTAAGTGGGTGTGAAAGGCGATTGAGGTTTCGGAAGGGGTCCGATTACCTCAGAGGGATTTTATACTCTGGAAGGAGTGCATTGTATCTGGAAGATGGTTTGAAGGGTGAGGGTTCTTGCTAAGTTTCAGGTAAACTGAGCAATTCCCGGGGGTACTTATGGTTATTTTTCAACCAAGGGGAGGGATAATACATAGGGGAAGATTTACATAGTATTAGTAGGGGACAGGGGAAAGTATAGGGGGCTAAATAATAGTGTTAGTGGTTAATATGGAGGTGGTAAGAAAGCGCTAAGTTCAGGAGACCTTAGGCTGTTATAAGGGGGTATAACCATTCTTCAGAGAGTATGGAATGACTTTGAGTAAAGCAGATCTTTACTTAAGCAATTGCTATGAAAATTATGAAACTTAAGAGGTATCAAGCAGATCTTGACCTCTTTTGAGGAAGTTAGTTAATGATTGGGGGAAAGTGGAGAAGGGGAGTTAGTTATACCTCTTTTGAGCTTCTCGCATAGAACTGCCTGCTGATTGTGTCCTGAGTGAGATGACACCTGAAAACCTGGAACTGATCAGCAGTTAGGATTCAGCAACCTCAAAACTACCTACCCAGCCTACTTACCTAGCATTTTCTTCTTTTGATTTGGGTGCACTTAGACTTGCAAACCCATCATTCCATTTTTTCTTTTGATGCTTTCCTATCTACATACTACCCTTATTACTTCCAAGGGCCCACATTAAGCTGTTGGGCTCCTTTGATTCTCTATCTATCTAAGAATCTGCCAAGATTAAACTGTTTGGACAGATTTACATTCTCTATATTCTAAAACAGAAATTTAAACCTAGGGAGACCAAGATTAAACTGTTTGGACCTCCCTTTAACTGAAAATTGGCGATACCGGGATAACTTCTCAAAAATTGGAAGGCAATTGAATGAACTCTGAGTAGCCTTCTTCACTTGGAGACTGTTAAGCAAATATGGAGCATTGCAGCATGAAGTACTACATATTTGGCCTGTAAAATGTCAATCATGAAATATGAATGACCTGCTGCAACACGAAGCTAACAGGTTACATTATGGAGAAGAGAAGAAATGTTTGTAGGGTGATATGGCAGCGCAGAAATTGCAGATGAATTGAATTGAACATCAGAGTAGTAAGGGTCATTTTTTATTTTGTATTCAAGGGCTGCAAGGAAATGTGATTTGCAAATGAAGAATTCGTAAGCCTTTTCAGATGGATTTTGCCTTTTCACAATGACGATGTCTAAGTCAGAGAGCATTCGGGGTAAGTCTTTGGCAATAGTGGTGATGTATTGAGGGAAGCTAATTGTGTGGCCACTATATTTGTATTGACCACCACGGGAATGAGTGACTTGTAGAATGGGGTTGACACGTGCAATGAGCATTTCTTCAACCTGTGTTAACTAGTGAAGGACATAGGGTTGTTCTCCAGGGTCCATGTTGTTCAGTTCAGAAAAACGATTGGTAGATTTAGATGATGCACAACGAAAACAAGAGAGTCTACAGTGGAAAAGCTTTGTTTTCATTCCTGGGTATGATTCCTTGCATATTGTGCAAACATGCAAGGTAGAAAGTCCATCAATTCTTTTTCGAAAGCGACGGTGTTCTTCATTAAGGGGAGGGTTATATTGGAATTGATGAATGTGAGATGGGTTGGTTTGTATAGTTGGGAGAGCATTTGAGGTGGGAAGGGATGTAGAGGAAGTAGTAGGGTTTTTGCAGTTTTCATAAAGTAGTCGACGTCGTGCATTTATTCTATCCTTTTGTTGTGCATAAAGAAGACGTTGCCGCTTGGTTTTGGCTGCAATTTGATTGTTTGTTGGCATATCTAAACAAGTACAAATAAATATTGTTAGTGTTCATAAACGAGTAGTGCATGTTTGGAGATTCTATTACAAGTTTTAGAATTGACTTCTTTTACTTGAACATAGAATTAATATTTTTTATTTCAACATTGGTGAAGGTAGGTAGATTAGGTAGAAGGAAAAACATGCAATTAGGAGTGCTATAAAATCATATGTTATTTGGGCATCTACCATTGAGAAGAGAGAAGAAAGATAAAAAATATTTTGCTCCCTTTTTCTTCAATTTTTTTTTTGCTTAACATGTTTGAACGATAACATGAATAGATCAGCAAGCAAGAGATCAATCTATAGCATGTAGACAACGAACGAGAAACATACGTAGTAACTCTTTACAAATGTTGATATCTATATTATGTAAAATGTAAATGGAAAACATACATATTTTGGAATGACTGGAAGAGAGTATTTGCAGTGAAAGCTACAATCAACATCATAATAACATGGGTGTGTAATTTACAACAATATGAGACAATGAGTTGTGCGGAAATGTTTGTTTATGTACAAACAATCGTGTTAGAAGAGACCCTAAAAAACAGTTCAAAGGCGGTGAACAATAGGTCGTTTTGAAGTGGATATTGCTTGAATGTCACTGAGTGCTTCCTTGCATGCAGAGGCATATTGAATTTCTTCTGAATTGATCAGTATTGGTTGCAAGGGTTGAACACCGTTGAAGTAATCTGCTTTAATGAAAAGTGTTAGTTGGAAGTGGTGTCCAAAAATTTGGCCACAAATTTGTTGCAAATCAGTTGGTTCAATAGAAAGAAGGAATAGGTCTTTTGTCGTGATGCCCATGAGCTCGTTCCCTGCATCATTGAAAAATGTGATGTTCTGTAGATTCCCAGTGTGGTCATGTAGCTCAATTTTAAGTTTGTAACGATAGTCACATTCTGGGAAGTGACCGTTACATTTTGTACAATGCCAAAGATTGTTAGAATGCTCCACAACCTTCTTCATGCTTTGTTTTCCATTGAAATCTAATGGACATGCTAGAAAGTAGAAGTCATCCATATGAAAAGCAGTAATTGTTGCTCGAACTGAAACCCAGATTGCTTTATCGGAGGGTTGCATGCAAGCAATTTCATGAAACGTCTTTCGTGGTAAGGCACGTTTCGAAGCAACACCATAGTTTCTACTCAAAGATGGAGAAGAAGAGCTATAACCTGTTTCATGGAACCATGCATGTAGTTGTTGAATTTCTTCAACTTGCGGATTTATGGTGAGAGTGCTTGTTGGTATCGTCCCTATTGTGGTGCCATTAAATTCAAATACGTGACCTCCTTTGATTGCAAGGATTGGTGGGTTGTCGAAAGAGTAGAATTCAGAAAGGTTTTGTCCTATATAGTCACAATGGTCTCCCCATAATGTTACATCAATGCTAAAACCCGACTTGTCTTTTAATATGAGTGTTTTCCTTAATGTTTCACTTCCATCTTTTCGTCGAATTGTTGATGCAGGTGAAGTGGAGGTAACAACACCAATGACATCCACATTCGTATTTGGACTTGCACTTTTTATTTCAGCAGTAGTCTTGAAGTGAAAGCTCTGGTAAGGAAACGTTGGATCATCCGTGGGACATGGATTGATAGTGGAAGCAGCAAACAAGTAAATTTCCCATTTGCTCTTGAGGTGGTTGTAGTTTGGATTTGCTTCTTTCACTGTGCCATTTGAAACAATGTATAGCTGCCCAACTTGAATTAGATTGTAAAGAGATTCGGCCAGTTCAACAAATGCAGAAAGGTGGATCTCTTCCTTATCACGATTGATAAGGTCAAATCCAAAGACTTTTCTTGAGCCTTGCACATTGTTGTAAGCCTTCAATGATGTTTTTGCAGATGCCCTACCTTGGATTGACCAATATTTTCGGTAAGGGCTGAGTGTTGTGAATGGAATTGTTGTGTTGTTGTCGTAATTGGTGGAGTAACTACAGAGGGCAAGGTATCTTAAGCGGATGAAGAGCTAAATTGGGATGTACCTGCCTGGCATGTAGTAGCGTCAATGACTCCTTCATCAATGCTGTTGAGCGCATCTCAACTTCAAGCTCAACCACTCGGATGGACCTTATGTAAACAAATGAGAAATGAATTAATGAAGATTCCATTTTCCTTCTTGAAATGCAAGAAGCGTTTAGAAGGGAAAAATTAAAAGAGGGTAACTTCAAATGGTGGGCCTTACGAGCAGTGTTGGAGAACTATGCAAGCTGCTTTTTTAAGCAGAATTATCGAGCCAATTTGGATGTTTCTAGATACAGCTTGTGGGCTATATGCAGATGGTAGCAAAGTCTTATGTTGATGTGTTCCATCAGATAGAGTAATGTGGAAGTGCAAGGATGTTGTTTTTAATGAGGTAACATAACCAAAATCGATTATCTGAAGTAGTGGTTGAATCTCGATGCAACCATTCAGCAACAAAGGAATGACATTCGTAGTCAAGGTTGTCTCCATAATATTAATAGGAGGTTTCTTTTTCCCGTGATAGTAGTACCTGCAATCCATCAATTTCAGCACAATAATAAGGGCACAACATAGATGGGGAGGAGAACAACCTCTCATATTAACCACCCAAGGTAGACCACATTAACAAAATGCATGTTAATAAGATTCGGTGACAAGGTACATATTGTGCAAATTTGGAAGTACCTCAAGCGACTCAAAGATCCTTATAGTCTTAAAGTACCTTCAAAACATCTACGAAATAGGAACATTTGCCAGCCATTCCTAATACTGATCCTTTCTGCAATATTCTGTTCACACATGACATGCGATCCTTGTAGGGAAAATCCACACGTTTCTTACACAACGTAAAACCCATTAAGAGATGTATTTCAATCAAGGCATTTGCCATGTATTTCGCTCACTTAATTTACCCTTTGAGGACCTCTTTTAAAGGCTGACTGGACTCCTTATGGTTTTGTAATAATATTTTATAAGTGGTTCATATTAGTAGGCCTTGGATGCATCGACATAAAGTGCCCAAACTTAGGGCAGGCAATGTGAGACCCATCACTTGGAAGCAGTGTTCTTCTTTTGTGAATCTTGTGCATAATTCATGATATTTTAACTATTTTATGAACAATGCCTTCAGTCCAGGCATCTAGAAGAACTATCTGGGGCCAAGCTCATGTTTGTAATAAGAGCCACTAGAAGAGCTATCTGGGTCCTCCCTCTTGTCAGAAACAGGACCCTGAAAACAACATCCAAACCATAACAACAATAAGATTCCATCAGTCACACAACTGTGGCCAGATTGCAGACTATTATGGGCAGTTTCTATATATTTGCAGCCTCACCAACCCATCTAAATGCAACTATCTACAAAAAGAGGAGTAATTCAATTTCATGGACTGCAAGGAAGGGCTTTAAATGACCTCGCCTCCTACCTATCCTTAGGTGTGCACAATCAAAATTTTCTCTGAAAATGTGTGCTCATAGCATGTTTTGTTTAATAGTATTGTTATTATGTTAGTTTGTTAAGCAACACACATGCATAATTCAGAGTAGAATGAAATGGATAGGCCTCCACAATATTTTTTTGGATAATTTATACTTATCTGTGCACTCTAGGGTATGTCTGCCTAAAACTATATATTTCTTGTAAACCTACGCTACATGGTTTAGCCACAATTTTTTAGAATATAAATTCTAACTGTTATTGTGCAAAAAAGAGCAATATTAACACAAAGAAACTTTATAGAAGATTGTGTGTTCGTAAAAGATGTTAGAACCTGAAAGGTACTGATCAAATCAAAATGATAGGTCTTAAATATAAGTCTTTTTCTTTAGTTTAATAATCATTTTGGGGAAAACAAAGCATCTTCTAGTACAAAAATTTTTGGAAAATAAATGTTTTGAGCTAGTTAGGTGTGCACCAAAATATGCAGAATCCGGTGAAGGGTGTGATTTAGTTTATCTTAATTGCAGATTGCAGCCCATTTCTTGTTGTAATGGATTAAAATCTTTTCATTAATGGAACCATTGTTTTGAAAACAAGTACTTCTGGCCAATAAAGTAATTGTTCATTGTTAAATCAACTGAGTGCTAAGCCATCCTTCAGGATCCTGTTCTCACTATGATTTGCCGCACTTCCATCAGATGAATTTAAAAAAGGATAAGACCATATGCAAAATGCAGGAAATTTTTACAGAATAACCTTCAAACCTGGCACCTAAGCTAAAGGAAGCCTCTCTTTGCACTGCAGCCCCTTGAGGTATGTTTCTGTGAAGCATATATATATATATATATATAAACTGCAGATTCTAAATTATCTTTTACCCCATTACTGGGTTTAATAATTACATATGACCAGTAATGGAGAAAGCAAATGCAACAGCTAAAGCTATATCATTCAGCCATGAAATTTGCTTTTGTGGATGAAATCCTCTGAGAAGACTTAGAACAAAAGTTCTGGCCCTTTTAAAGGCAACAAATAAGTAGTACTCTAAGGTATGTCTGCCTAAAACTATATATTTCTTGTAAACCTACGCTATATGGTTTAGCCACAGTTTTTTAGAATATAAATTCTAACTGTTATTGTGCAAAAAAGAGCAAGTTTAACACAAAGAAACTTTATAGAAGATTGTGTGTTCGTATAAGATGTTAGAACCTGAAAGGTACTGATCAAATCAAAATGATAGGTCTTAAATATAAGTCTTTTTCTTTACTTTAATAACCATTTTGGGGAAAAGAAAGCATCTTCTAGTACAACAAATTTTGGAAAATAAATGTCTTGAGCTACTTAGGTGTGCACCAAAATATGCAGAATCCGGTGAAGGGTGTGATATAGTGTATCTTAATTGCAGATTCTAGCCCATTTCTTGTTGTAATGGATTAAAATATTTTCAATAATGGAACCATTGTTTTGAAAACAAGTACATCTGACCAATAAAGTAATGGTTCATTGTTAAATCAATCGAGTGCTAAGCCATCCTTCAGGACCCCGTTCTCACTATGATCTACCGCACTTCCATCAGATGAATTTAAAAAAGGATAAGACCATATGCAAAATGCAGGAAATTTTGATGGAATAACCTTCAAACCTGGCACCTAAGCTAAAGGAAGCCTCTCTTTGCACTGCAGACCCTAGAGGTATGTTTCTATGAAGCATTCCAATATATTAATAATATAATAATATATATTATATATTTATAATATATATATAACTGCAAGATACTAATTATCTTTTGCCCCATTACTGGTTTTAATAATTACATATGACAGTAATCGGAATCCTCCGAGAGACTTAGAACAAAAGTTCTGGCCTTTTAACGGCACAAATAAGTGGCTACTAGAAAAATTGAGCATAAAGAATAGTCCTTTGGTTTTCACCGAAAAAGATTTATCTGAAACTAGATATGGATCACAGAAGCCTAAATTCGATTAACAATTATATTATTCTAATTATCTATCCATTGCTTAATCTCAAGTTCTTGTCACAATGTAAAAAGCAAGGAGTTAAACTATAGAAAAATTAATTATTAAATCAACCCAATAACCATCAATATACATAAACATGATCATATTAATCTTTCATACTAATAAGAACAAGTTATAACAAAGAATTAATAACATTACAAATACAATATCAAATAAAATAACATATAAATGAACCAATGAAATAACATATAATAAGTACTTATATGTATAATTGCATACATATACTAACATATAAGTACTTATAACATATAATAACTAATAGTTCCCAAATAGTGTCCTATGGTTGCAGATCTATCGTTTTGGCACTGGCCAAATTGGCCACATTGAAGGCGTGGGACTGGGGAACCAATCCGTTAACTGCACTGCCCACTTGCCACACATGATTGACAGTTGTTTTATTTGAAGGAAGCGTGACTGTTGCAAATATGGTGATATGACCGCTGCTCTCGATGATGACACTCTTGTCGCTCACTGTGATGCTAATATTAGAGGGCTGCGGAGGATTTTGATCCTTGAGATTGTAAGTATCAACTATTGCTGATCCATTGGAATGCTTGAAGGCAACCAAAGCCTGTGTGCCAACCATTTGTGCAGCCGTTGGGTTTATGCCCCAAGCTACCCACCCAGCAGAGGCCGCAGGAGTGGCTCTGAAGCCAATCGTGATTGACCCATTCGCAGGAAAATAAGTCCATGCCAGAGTAGCATTTAATGTAGGCAAATTATTACAGCTAGTAAATGTTTTGGTCCCGCTAGTGCTCTGTAACGAAGTACTGCAATTCTGTGCCGATGCTTGCCAAGCCAATATCACCACCAAAGCAAAACCCAACAGTGCGGAATAAGCACCCATGTTTGCAAAATCGATCAAATTCTCAGCAGCAGCAGACTCGAACGCATAAATCTGCTTTGGGGGTTAGAAAAAAGAAGCAAATAAGCTTTAAATGAGTAGTAAACCCCAAATGAAAAATCAGGCTCTGAAACTCAAACTGGTGGCCAAATGGGTTTGATTCCAGAGGAAGCCTGAGATTATGAAACAAAGGCAAACTGGTGTTGTAGGACAAGAGGAGGCGTGGGTCGCAATAAATAAAGAAAGACTTGGAGCCAATTGTGAGGAAATGTCTAAGGATTGAATTGGCGTGTGCAGGTAGGAGAGGAAATGTCTAAGGATTGAATTGGCGTGTGCAGCAGGAGAGATCGGGTCGACCGACGACTATAAAGAAAGGAAAGGGAAAGGAAAGAGCAGCCAAAGAACGCGTTCGCAGACAACACCCAAGTCACTCGATCGTTGATCCGTTCAGCGATGGAAGCTCCCATATTGACCAATTCCAAACCGGCAATGAAAAAGAAAGAGTAATGGGGACGACCCGGGGGCGTAAGAATAGGTGTAAAGGCTACTCAGAGCTTTTACGGCTTTTCCTATTTCCACCTCTATAGTATTATAAATGCTATCTGATATGCGAGGGGAATAGTCATCGCTTTCTGAGTGACAGCACGTGGAGAGAGAGGGCGAGCGTAGAGAGGGCACTACATGGCTATTCCCCTCGCATATCAGATAACATTTATAATACTATAGAGGTGGAAATAAGCCGAACTTCTATTACTCTTCTGTATGTATGTACCATATTAGTTAAGGAGTGGGTAATGGGTGCTTTACTGATTAGACAATTTAACAACTCTATCTTACCGGTTACCATTCTTTTGCTTTCCCACCACTTGACCTCTTCCTCCTCCCCCTTCTTTCCATGTGAATGCTTCTGGCTGATTTAAATATTTCCCCAGTGGAAGTTTCCATTGTTTTGTTTCTTCCTCCTTGTGTCTCTCATGCATTCTTGTTGCTTGCTTCTTGGCGTGAAAGAATTCATTGATACGTTTACTTCTAGAGTTCCACCCACCAAACCAGTTCGTTGCTCTCCATTATTTGCCACCTCTGCACAAACAAGGTAGCCAGTGTAGGGGAAGGTTTGTTCTGTTATGGGTACTCACTAGCAATTGTCCCAAAAGGTACAAAGAGAGGCCGATAGGATTATTAAATTGGAATTGCAAAATTTAGTTACAGAATGAAATCTGATCTATGAGGAGCTTTGGGGGCCTATAGATTACAAGAGAATAGTTTTTCACCCATATACCTATTACTTTAACAGGGTGTTCAATTTCATATAGTAAAGCGCTTTCCCATGATTGGAAAATGGCTTTTGTTTTTCTTTTACTTTTATTCAGGATAGCAGTTCTTTTCCTGTTTCTTTGGATTTTTTTTTGTTATTGAGTTTCACTTTTCTGAACACATAATTTATCCAACCTAGAAACTCACTGTAATTGCCTTAAAATAGTGCCTTAAAACAGTACTTTCAAGAACTTATAGGAAAAATAAGCTAATCATAAATCCTTCAGATTAAACCATGTTCACCTGCATCAACATTGTAGGATTCTTTCATTATGGCTATTTCTCACAAAATTATGTTAAGCTACTATTTCTCACAAAATTATGTTAAGCTATAATCCTAATTTTGCCTCTGCATAAGACTCTAGGAATCATTCCTTAACATCCTGATTCCTCTGTAATTCACTGCTGCACTCCTTGGAACACTATCATCATAAACTAAATGGCAGAATCTTTGCAGAAATTCACTGAGATGGCACCCGCAACTAAGAAGATAATTGTGAGAACGTTGAAGCTTCTCTTCTGGGGAATCCTCCTGCAAGGTACTTATCAGAACATATTTACATGTATAAATATATCCAGCTTTCAATGACTCGCAGCTTATGAAAGCCAACTCTCTTTCCTCAGCATCATACTGCTTCATAAATATTTTTCCAAATAAAAACTATGGCTTGGCCAACAAATAAATGTCATTGTTAAAACCTAGTAGCAGTTCCCAGCACCACTATGTTTTTTCCTCTGCAATATGATCAACCTTAGACCTACTATGCCCTCTATAGCTTTGATCAATACAATGTGAATCCCTAACTCATCAATTCAACATCAACATCAATAAAAGACACTCTTACTGCATCAGACTCTAATTGGACAATTCTTTGTTTTTAGTCCACGCTAGCTATCAATCTCAGTCCCTATGGAATATTGATAGCTAGTGTGGAGTATTAGCATGGATCAAAGCATTTCAGAGCATTTGTCAATCTATTATAGACATGAAATGAAGGATAGTAAATAAAGCGTTGGAAAATGTCAATATAATCGAGGTGTGATCAACAAGCTTGGAAATAAATCAATCAAGCTATGAGTGCTAGAAAGAAGTGTCAAACTCAAGAAGAGAATTTAGCATAAGCGAATGAAATAAGTTCAGTGATACATGTGAATTTATGTCCTTTGGAGGTTAGTTCAATGTTATGATTACAATTAATGAAATAAAACAGTCAACCAAGATCAATCACAACATAATGCTGAGTGTAAAATATACCATGAGAGGGCCAATCAGCATTATCAAGATCTACTAGATAATATGGCACGGAAAGAACATAGATCTACCAGCCTAGATTTAAAATTTCTCAATCAAACCCTAGGTGTAGACAAAGCAAAAATGGGAAACATGAAGAAAATTTTGATTTTTAGGTTAAAGAAGAATGATAGACCAGTGCCTTAAGGGCTATGGCTTCTCTAGTCAAAGTCCAAGTGAAATATAAGGTTTTAATTGAGATACTATTGATGGCACCCAGAGGATTGCACCTTGTTATCTGCTAGGTTGTACCAAGCAAAATATGAATACACCATTGCCCAATGTACAGGGCATTCATCAAATTTTCAGAAGTCCAGAAGTCAACAAGGCACCTGTGCCCCTTTTCTCTCTCCTTCTCTACATTCTCAAATTCCCAACCCTGTTGAGAATTGTATTAAACATTGATAGCATGATTCTTGCCAAGTAGGAAAAGAATTTCTTTCCGCTCTAAAATTTGTTAAATGATATGACAGCAACAGTCTGTCTACTTTTTTGTATCATATGACCATTCTCTATACAACTGTTAGATGATATGACAGCAACATCCCTTCCACTTTTTTGTATCATATCTTGTCTGTGCTGTTACTTATATAGCCTAATCGAAATGTTCTGATAATTAATATTTCAGAGTGAATATGACTAGGAAATGTAGCTTGATAACTAATATTTGAGACTGTTGTTTGAGACCTTGATGGAGGCATTCAACAGTACCATGGGGTGGGACTCTGCCTGTGTACAGTTCATTCTGCAATTAAGGGAATACGAACAAGAATAGCTGCTTAGCAGAAGGTTGACAGAGTACATCACGTAGGTGATACAGATCAATGCTATGAGTGAGGCCATCAGTTTCCTGATCCTGGATCCAATGCCCGAGTTTTTAGAGCCAACAGCCATCTATTCCCATGCAAGTTTTTCAAGGTCTTTCTGATCTTTCCTAGTGATTGCCATCTACATCCTCTGATTGTTGTGCCAAGGTTTTTATCTGTCACATTTGAACAAATTCTATTAAAATTGAAAAGAAACAAAAAAGAGCAATCAGACATTCTTACACACAAACAAACCAACAAAAATTAAGTCCATTCTTTCCCTGAATGCAATATACATTACACCATGAGCTAAAAACTGTAAAGGTTCCTGGAAGATCAAATCTTGGACACGTTGAATTTCCCACAGAAAGGTTCTGGAAGAAAATTTATAAGCTAGGCACAAACAAACAATCTGGTATGTACTGAAGAGACCAGTCTTGTCATACTACAAATTATAGTGCTTTCCCTGAATGCAATATTCAATGCACCACGAGCGGAAATCTGTAAGGGGTCCTAAAAGAACAAATCTTAGATGCATTGAATTGAAAACTGTAAAGGATCCTAAAAGATCAAGTCTTCGACACATTCTATATCCCACAGAAAGGTTTTGGAAGAAAATTAATAATCTTGGCTCATACAAACAATCTGATATGTACTGAAGAGACCAGTCTTGTCATATTAAAGATTATACTTCTTTCCCTGAATGCAATATTCAATGCACCATAAGTTGAAAACTGAGAATTTCATGTAATGATATATAAAGTTCCATGTTAAACCAGCTATCTGCACAGGGCATGCACAAGGCATGTTCTTGAAGGAAAGCTTTAGTCCTGACATACAATAAATTCAAATCAAATCAAATAAAAATGAATGTGACTGATAGCATAAGTTGTTGAAGAGAAGTCATGTTGCACAAGGCATGTTGTTGAAGGAAAGTCATGTTGCACAAGTTATGTTTTTGAAGGAAGTTCTTAGCTCTGAAGTACAATAACTCCAAATAAAATGAAAATGAGAGTGACAACATTTTTTAGGTATGCCAAAGCAATTTGTCTTTTGATCAGTATACCAGCGATTTGAATTCTGTATAATTAATCATTAAAATGGAAGCAATTATTAGGTAAGTCTGCAGAACATAGAAAAGATCA
The DNA here is from genome assembly GCA_000404065.3 of Pinus taeda. Taxonomy (NCBI): domain Eukaryota; kingdom Viridiplantae; phylum Streptophyta; class Pinopsida; order Pinales; family Pinaceae; genus Pinus; species Pinus taeda. The sequence continues at coordinate 8,630 of APFE031680583.1, read as the reverse complement.
AGAAGACATTCTACAGGAAAGCATGACAATAAGCAAAGGGATACCAATACCATATAAAACCTTTAATAGGACACGAAGAACATGTCTTTGAAGGTTTAAAAGCTGTGGTAAAGCAAGTGAAACATTTACCATTGATGAGTGAACTAAACAGTAGGAGCATGACTGTTGGATTTCACTTTAACATATGGTTTACACATGGAGATGTGCATGGTAGGTTATAACTAAACATATATACAATGAAAGTATTCTTTGGCTTCTAAACATATGTACAATAAAAGCATTCTATCACATATAGTTGTAATTGAGAATAAGCAGCTAATCATATATGCATGATGGGCCATGGCATCAGCAACACCAATTAGTGTTTATTGTGGTGCCATATTGTGCAAGTTGTTCTTGTAATTGATGCCGCATTTGCCTGTGTCCATCTCTTTCATAAATGTGAATTGTTAGCTTAAGTAGTTTTCTTATTCTCTTTAACAACTCAATTGCTGGGCGCAAACAGTAAAGCGGCATTGATTGCTGTGGCAAGATCCTTGTCTGCATATCTTGTAAGGTTAGTTCCTGTTGCTGGATTTCTTCGCAACATGCATACAACATTCGTAGGTAACCTGTATCCATACCTGTTGCCATCAAAAAAGGAAACATTGTAAGTGACAATGGATATGTTTGACAATTTTGTTGAATATATAATATAAAATAAACGATTCCAACAAGTATAAAATCATATGAAAGTAAATGTAATAGCAAGCAAATGTATGTGAAAGTTTGTTATGTAGTGAGTGGTGTTTACCATGTGTGTAATTTTGGAAGACAGGTTGTACGAATGGCTAAAGAGTATTATCCTGAATAAATTTTGATGCAAGCAATGACTCTTCTTGTTGTCTACGCTGAAGATATGGATTCTTGTGCATTTGTGCAATGCGTGAGAATGGGAATGTTGGATTGATGTGTATGTATGTGTATGTGTGTATGTGGAATGACCGCACTCTTGAAATTGCAGTGAACGTTAGCCCTTGGCGTTCTCTGGTGCCGATGTCCACTGTTGCTTTGTCTAATGTCATTCCTTGTGACTTGTGGATCGTTAAAGCCCATGCCATCTGAAGTGGTATTTGACGGCGTGTACCCCTTGTGATGGGAGAAATAGGTACATATGTTGGGTGTGAAATGTCCCATGGTGTTCCTTTGTATTGTTTAAATTCGACAACCACGAAGGATGGTAATTCTGGGGGCTTTGAATCAATTGAATAAAATATTGAGATGACCTTTCCAAGTGCGCCATTGACGAGGCCTGCATGTACCCATAAGTTGCTGGTGAGCATAACTTTTTGTTCATTGCATAAGAGCACTTTTGCAGGCAGCTGTTCATCTTCTGTTGTAGTAGGAGTTTTCTGCCTTTGTTGTTCTGCAGAACAAACCGCTACTAGGATGTTTAATTTTTTAAGCATTATCTTATTATGTAAGACAGTTGAGTTGTTTGTTGCGAATAGGTGCATGGATTCTTCAAATATGCATTTTTCTTCATTTGTAAGAGATGAACTTGTTCTTGACATTAGGTGCTGCCAATCTTCAAGTGTAGTTATTCCATTCCGAAGATTTGCAAGTATTTGCCGGAAAGCAATCTGGGATGGGCTAGTTCCTTGTTGACGGAAAACAGTTGAAAGTGTTATGAATGTGTCGAAGCTATGCCAAAGTGCAGTGACACGTGATGTCCCAGCGTATAAAGGAATGTCTTTTACAGGTGGTAGTTGGCCTAAATCGCTGACAAGGATAATTGAGTGGTTACCAAAGGGTGCATTTCGATGAAGAGGAAATGCCTCTCTTAGACGATCGTCAATGCGAGAAAGCATTTTGGGACCAATGAAACTCATTTCATCAATGAGAATGTATTCTACATAACGAAGTTGCTCTTGCAGTTGTAGGAGTGACTGGCCTTCGAGAGGATGCATTGTTTGGATAGGGATACGAAGGGCAGAGTGAATTGTGAGGGCATTTATGTTGAAAGCTGCAACGCCGGTTGGTGCAAGTAACAATAAAGGGTTTTTGTTTGCTGGTGAGTTTTCGACAAATGCTTGTTGCAGACATTTAATCAAATGGGATTTTCCTGTGCCAGTTGTCCCTTGTATGATGATTCTGTGTGGTGGTTTTGGCGAAGCGGCTTTGAAGTGTGAAAAAATAGTGGTAAAAGCTATATTTTGGGTAGGGGATAATGTGTGATCATGGGGAAGGTTGGAAAAAGAATGATGTTGGTTTTGAATGGTTGAGTGGTTGAATTCAATAAAATTTATGGCAGTTTCCTGCAAGGGGGGAGGGATAGTATTTTGTGACCAATTGTGGTTGACATCAAAGTCGCGGTAGCCAATCATGTCGAGGTCATCAATTGGAATATTGTAACTTGGGTGCAGCTGAGAGAGGATTTGCCATTCATTCATCTGCATGGAATCAAGAGGGGTGTGCGCGGTAGTTTTATCTTCAGTAGGTGGGCTTTGTGGGTTCTCAATTTCTCGATGGACATGCCATGGTGTATATGTACCCTTTTTTTGTTCCCAGTGGGCGATAATTTCTGCATCAGTTGAACCAATATCATTAGGGATTGTTCGGAAGGGGAAATACAATAGTAATTAACTCCAGCAGAAGGTGGCATAAGAAGGATTAGCAGAGGAAGGAATGACATTGTAACAAGGCAAGACATGTACAATCATTGGGGGGAATATGTGTTTCCATTGGTTATTCCTCCACTGGGCAGAATATGACCACGAGCGTGCAACTTCAAGGAGGGGTAGTGATTCTAATGAGGTAGGCCTGTTCATATATGCAACGATAAAGTTTGGTGTCAATCTGGGATTTTCATTGTCTTGTGAAACACGTCTGAAAACAGCCCTGTTGACATTCAAAGAACGAAATGTACGACTGCAAAGAGAAAGACGTAGCTTTTGTAACATATGGCATATTTCTTGTGCACCGATGTCTCTATCTGCGATCGTTTCTGTAAGGAGTTTTCGGATGACAGCAACATTAGGCGCTTCTGGAAGTGCACTTTCTGATAGCCGTGATAGCATTTGACGGTAGCTTTCAAATCTTGTTTCTGCTTTTGCTGCATACTTTGAAATATATTTCAACACAGCATGGTGAGAAAGGATTGGTTGGCAATCAACATTCGCTCTCCAAATAGAGAGTAGATCGACATTGTGAATATTCAACCTTTCATCATTACGAGCAGGGACGTAGGTTTTATGACCTTTATCATCAATGAAAAGTGAAGAAGTGGAATTCAACTCCCATGGTACTCCATATCGGTAGCTAAGTACATTGTCTTTCTTACGAAGACAAGAAGATTCATGACACTTTGTATGATGTTGAGCGCAGTTGACGAGCTTTTTATAGTCTTCAGACTGATTGGACACGAATATTGATGTTGTGTCAAGAAGACATGGGTTATGAATTGTTGATTGGTGAAGTGGAATATTTCGGTGTTCTGCTTGGTGTGGATTCCAGGCAGTTACGTAGTGGTCGAAATATTTCTTTGCATTAGCAATTTCTAGTGCATTGTCCCAATCAAGTGTGTCCATGTCTGGTGCATTTTGTAGCCAGAGGAAGCCATGAATGTGTGCGGATCCTCGATGTTGCCATTCATATCTGAAAATAATATGAAGTTTACATATGGTTAATACATATATGTACAATGTATAAAATTAATGTAGAGGGAAATGGATATTAAATAATACCTGCACCAGTAGTCGATTGCATGGAGGCCTTTTTGTAGGATTTCTTCAAGGAAAATTGTGAATCTGCAATGCATATATTGGGATGTTAGATGTGGGTTTGTAATTATGTTTTGAATTTTCCATTGGAAGGGGTTGACTGAATTGGAAGGAACACCGTTGGGCATGATTGTGTGCAAGTCATGCCATTTAGTATCAGCTGCGCTGAGAGTGAAGAAGAAGGTTGGGCTTCCTATTTGCGTGATCATGTCAGTCAGCTCATATTGTCATTTGTTCCAGAAAGACCGTGTTCCTCGTAGGGCTGAACCGAACCGCATTATTTTCTCTGGCAATCTTGATTCTGGAGAATCATGCAGACACTGGCGTAGATCTGAAACCATTGTTGGCAAGTTGTTTTCAATGTACTTTTTCACGAAAACATTAGCTGTTGCTTGGCTACGGTGGCGCACTAAAATGTTATAAAGATAATAGCAAAATCTTGGGTGTTGGCCGAAGCGATTATCATGGTAGTGCAGCAAGTGTAAAGCATATTCATGCATCTCAACTTTTGTAAGTCTTGGTTGCATGATCATTGCGTTGCCTATAGGGAAGAGTGTGGGGAATGCCATGGCAAAGAGGCCGATGGTGTTGTATTCATTTATAGCAGTTAAAGATATTGGAGGCCAATCGATAGAGCTTGTTGAATTTGAATGGGGCAAGTGCAAATAGTTACAAATGTGCTCAAGCTCAGTGCATGAATTTGGGAGGACTGGAACGAAAGAAGAGGGTTGGATTTCTGATGGAGGTAGCATGACACTAGTATCATACGTAGAATTAGTAGTGGCTTGATGGGGTTCGAAAGAGGAGGTGGTTACATTATGGAGAAGGGAAGAAATGTCTGTAGGGTGATTTGGCAACGCAGAAAGTGCAGATGAATTGAATTGAACATCACAGTAGTAAGGGTCATTTTTTATTTTGTATTTAAGGGCTGCAAGGACGTGTGATTTGCAAACGAAGAATTCGTAAGCTTTTTCAGATGGAGTTTGCCTTTTGACAATGAGGATGTCTAAGTCAGAGAGCATTTAGGGTAAGTATTTGGCAATAGTGGTGATGTCTTGAGGGAAACTAATTGTATGGCCACTATATTTGTATTGACCACCACGGGAATGAGTGACTTGTAGAATGGGGTTGACACGTGCGATGAGCATTTCTTCAACCTGTGTTAACTGGTGAAGGACATAGGGTTGTTCTCCAGGGTCCATGTTGTTTAGTTCAGAAAACCGACTGGCTAGATTTGGATGACGCACAATGAAAACAAGAGAGTCTACCATGGAAAAGCTTTGTTTTCATTCCTGGGTATGCTTCCTTGCATATTGTGCAAACATGCAAGGTAGAAAGTCCATCAATCCTTTCTCGAAAGCGACGGTGTTCATCAGTAAGGGGAGGGTTATATTGGAATTGATGAATGTGAGATGGGTTGGTTTGTATAGTTGGGAGTGCATTTGAGGTGGGAAGGGATGTAGAGGAAGTAGTAGGGTTGTTGTGATTTTCATAAAGTAGTCGACGTCGTGCATTTATTCTATCCTTTTGTTGTGCATAAAGAAGACGGCGCCGCTCGTTTTTGGCTGCAACTTGATTGTTTGTTGGCATATCTAAACAAGTACAAATAATTATTGTTAGTTTTGCTAAATGAGTAGTGCATGTTTGGAGAATGTAGTACAAGTATTAGAAATAACTTTTTTTAGGTAGATTAGGTAGAAGGAAAAACATGCAATTAGGAGTGATATAAAATCATAAGTTATTTTGGCGTCTAACATTGAAAGGAGAGAAGAAAGATAAAAAATATGTTGCTCTCTTCTTCTTCAATTGTTTTTTTTGTTTGGCATGTTTGAATGATAAAATGAATAGATTAGCAAGCAAGAGATCATTGTATAGCATGTAGACAACGAACGAGAAACATATGTAGTAACTCTTTGCAAATCTTGATATCTATATTATTAAAATGTAAATGGAAAACATACGTATTTTGGAAGGTCTGGAAGAGAGTATTTGAAGTGAAAGCTAAAGTTTGCGTCATAATAACATGTGTGTGTAATTTACAACAATATGAGAAAATCAGTTGTGCGGAAATGTTTGTTTATGTACAAAAAGTCGTGTTTGAAGAGACCCTAAAAAGCAGTTCACATGTGTCGAACAATAGGTCGTAAAGATGGGCAACCAACATGTCGAATTTGAGCCTTGCTATTATTAGCTATGGATATAAGGAGGTCTCTTGCCAGTGAAAGACTAGAATCAGATTGCTCAATTTTTTGCAGATTTAGACTTGAATCTCAGCAAGGTGATTTTCTGTATCAGTATTTTGTAAGTTGTATGCTACAAAGAAATTGCTTGGTCAATACCTCTTGTAGAAGCTACAGTTTATGTGCATTTTGTATGATTCTTCCTCACGATCATGCTCTTCAAATATGATCTAATAGCTTTTTAACAGAGAATGGCAGTTTAATGGTGCCTCAATACCAATTTGGTGTTGTTCAAAACAAATTGTTATATACTATTGTTAAATTGGGTCTATATTTATTTTAGAATTAATGAAGTTTGTTCTTGAAGATGTTTATTCTAAATGACTATTTTGGATAATTGGCAATTGCTTATACAAAATTAGGTGGTTTGACTCTAAAGCTGTAACGAACGAGGACCCTAGCTTGTGTTTCCAATGCAATCGGCTATTTCTGGTTGTAATAGAAAGGGATTGATTTTCCTGTCATCATAGAGTTGAGTAGAGACTATAAGTGATTCTTTTTTTTTGTGTAAAAGCGGCCGAACAAAAGATTCTGAAGAGAAATTTAAAAGTGTTGTCATTAACTGTGTTGTAGAGAAGATCAGACTGTATTTTTTTATTATAAATGTTGGACAACTTCAAGGTTCTCATCTCAGAGTGGACAACTCCTGAATTTGCCATTTGCCAGTATTATTGGTGCTTTTGGTTCAGGGCAATTAAACCGTATGCCAATGCCAACATACGGCCTGCGTGCAACTAAATCTAATGTACCAAAGGGAATTGGACGGATGTCAAATGTAGATTATAAGAGCCAGAATGTGCACATTCTCCAAGGGAATGATTATTCCATTTCCAGTAATGTTTGTTTATCTTCCATTTTAACAATATCTGATTTTGAAAGTGGAATGAACATTTCAGGAATTAAAGCAAGTATTATTTAGTATTGAGTATGGAAATGCATCAAAATGTGATGTTGAATTCTTGTATGTGAAAAGAATATGTATACATAGTTTTTAGGATAAACTTACTCGAGAACTATACCCTACTTTTATGTTGAACCATTTTAGTTTATATTTCTATTAATCATAATACCTCTGGCGTAGCTTGTGTCAAACCGATATACTTGTTTTGAATGATCCATAAGAAAATACAAATTACAGATCCTAAACAAAGATATTCAATTGGTACAAATGATGTGCAGCCATTGCAAAGTTCCATATTCCAAATGGTTGTGTGATTATTTTTCCAAACAAAAGCATCGTATGCAATGTAGTGTCCACGTTCTTAAGAGCAGATAAATAATTCCAATTTGCAATCACAAAGGATGATCCAGTTTTATGTTGCCTTCCCATGTCATGACTGGCTACAGTTTTTAGACTAGGTCAAGAACCTACTACAGAACAAAAGTATCTTATGAACTGCAATGTCCATCTTCACAAAAGCACATACAACAAATCATAGCTGTAGGTTATGATATCTGTACTGTGTGCATATGGATGCCTAATTATTTTCAGTTGATAAACGAGTAGTGCATGTTTGGAGAATGTAGTACAAGTATTAGAATTAACTTTTTTATTTGAACATAGAATTACTAATTTTTATTTCAACATTGGTGAAGGTAGGTAGATTAGGTAGAAGGAAAAACATGCAAATAGGAGTGATATAAAATGAATAGATTAGCAAGCAAGAGATCAATGTATAGCATGTAGACAACGAATGAGAAACATATGTAGTAACTCTTTACAAATCCTAATATGTATATTATTAAAATGTAAATGGCAAACATACATATTTTGGAATGACTGGAAGAGAGTATTTGAAGTGAAATCTACAGTTTGCATCATAATTACATGGGTTTGTAATTTACAACAATATCAAACAATGGATGTGCGGAAATGATTGTTTATGTACAAGTAGTCGTGTTCCAAGAGACCCAAAGAGAAATTCATAGGCGGCGAACAATAGGTCGTTTTGAAGTGGACATTGCTTGAATGTCAGTGAGGGCTTCCTTGCATGCAGAGGCATATTGAATTTCTTCTGAATTGACCAACATTGGTTGCAAGCATTGAACACCATTGAAGTGGTATGCTTTAATGGAAAGTGTTAGCTGGAAACGTTGTCCTGAGATTCGGCCACAAATTTCCTACATATCAGTTGGTTCAATAGAAAGAAGGAACAAGTATTTTATCGTGATGCGCATGAGTTCGTTTCCTGCATCATTGAAAATTGTGACATTCTGCAGAGTCCCGGTGTGGTCATGTAGTTCAATCTTAAGTTTGTACCGGTAGTCACATTCTGGGAAGCAACCGTTACATTTTGTACAATGCCAAAGATTGTTAGAATGCTCCACAACCTTCTTCATGCATTGTTTTCCATTGAAATCTAATGGACATGCTAGAAAGTAGAAGTCGTCCATATGAAGATCAGTAATTGTTGCTCGAACTGAAACCCAAATTGCTTTATCAGAGAGTTGCATGCTGGCAATTTCATAAAACGTCTTTCGTGGTAGGGCACGTTTCGAAGCAACACCATAATTCCTACTCAAAGATGGAGAAGAGGAGCTGTAACCTGTTTCACGGAACCATGCATGTAGTTGGTGAGTTTCTTCAACTTGTGGATTTATTGTGAGAGTGCTTGTTGGTATCGTCCCT
>APFE031680578.1:0-12360 GCA_000404065.3 Pinus taeda | reverse complement strand
TAACCTTTTTACCTTTTTACGCCTTTAACTTTTTGAATATTAAGCTTAGGACATGTGGCATGTTGTAATTGGTTGAAAATATGGTTGCAATGCACTTCTTCGACGAAAATGGGTCATGTAATCTTACATCACGCTAACATCACATGCCATGTTATGTGGCACATCAATTTTCCATGGCATTTGCTACATTGACAACTTGTTCCATTGTTTTTTGTGTCACCATACTATGTCATTTGGTGATTTTTAGGGGTACTCTAATGGTTTTAAAAACCATCAAGAGGGGGCCTAGAACCAATATGTTGTTTCCACGTCCTATCTATCAAAACCAATAATATCCATTTTGAAACATCCCCTCCCCCCAATCCCCCTTTTGTTAATTGCCATGCAAATTGTGGGGGGCAAGATGGATAATGGTTGTAGATCTAGGAAGGCCTACTTCCCATCTATGAATTTTGACCTGAACACGTTGTTCCATACATGTACTATATAGTATGCAAATCCTTTCAAATTTTATTACTTGAAATGACTTTATTCTTAAGGGATATACCTTAGTTGAAAACATATTTTTTTGTATTTACATAAAACAACATTAAACAAAGTTTCTTGTTAGAAGAAACCTTATGACCATGTACATTTTTATTATGTGATCTTGGGAGCACATGACTTATCGAAGTCAAACTTGGGAAAGACTCATTTAGGATGTTTGAAAAATAATGAAGTTTTCCTTCTATGTTGAGAGAAACTTGGGACGTCCAAGAAGGTACACAAGGCCGGTCACCAACTATTTGATGAGTTAGGAGTTGAATTAAAATATCATAACCTTTTGTCAGATGTGTACCTTTGCAAGGTAATAATGTCTAGGTTATGTTAGAATAAACTCTACTTTGTTGTAAAATAGGTATATCCCACATTCATCATGGAGTAAAATACTAATAATCTATTATATAAAGAGGTGAAATTAAATTATTCTACATGTATTATTGGGATGCAATTCCTCCACATCTCTTAGTATATAACAAATGTTAGGGAGTCCAATGAGATGCACAACACAATTGAATATGATATTTTTATCATCGTAAATTGGTGAAACATTTGTGGTGGTGCTCTATGGAAGATTGGAGATTTCTGAAGATAATAAAGATGTTATTACCTTCCCATGGATGTTTCTCTTAGTCATGATTTTACCACATAAATATGGTGTTTTCTCTCTTTTGTCTCTAGTCTCCTTTATTTTATTGATTAAGTGTTGTTATTATGCATAGGAGGTTAGATTAGTAAAATTTTGTGGTGTTTTATATTGTTATATGTTTATACATATTTTTAATATTTTGAAATGGTATCAGAGCGTGTTACTATTTTCTACCTCCTTTAGCAATTTTTGTTTGCAGGGAAATTCCACCAGGTCTTGCTACAATTTATGTTACTTTAGGGTCAAAGTCATATTGTATAGCACCAATTAGTTACCTACCATCTACCTAGCTCTGATAAGAAGCCACTGCATGCTAGTGCAAACCATGTAACCAATTATCAAACTGGACCCTAAACCTTAGCATGTAGTTTTGTCAACATAACTACAAATCAAATAGAGTTTGATCCCTCACGTTTAACACAACTATGACCTTGGTTGGTGTTTGGCACTGGTGCTATACTATTGGGCCCATGGTGCTTATGTCTACTGGTCAAGTGATTCCTCGATAGAAGATCATCGCTTTCATCCATGTATGCCTAAGTCAAATGGTATCTGGTCCACATTATATGGTAAGTGAGAAAGATGGTTGATATTCTCAAGAGTAAGAACACAAGAAACCTACAAATGCTAAAGACTTGGATATATGGGAAGAATGATGTAAACATGAAAGAGGTCTCACTGGGAAAACCATCTCAAAAATCCATGTAGGTTTTAACCCTATACAATTAATTGTTGCAAATATATTCTTAGTTAAAATAGAAAAGATGCAAAGTAAAACACACACACTTAACACATACTATTTTATCCTTAGAAACCTAAAAAATAGGGACGAAAACCAACAAGTTTTTTCAATATATTATTTATTATACATTATACAATACAATATATATCCGGTGGCATCCATGAATAACCAATCCATTCATCTTGGATTAGAATAAAAATGTAATTCCTTAACTGAAACTACAAAACCATGGGAAAAGTCACCACTTACTAATGTGTCAAAAACTGCAAAAACAGAATGCAAAAAAATTGCCATATTTTTCTTTCGAGAGTGCTACTCCTAAACCCCTCAAATAGGGGGGGTTGTCACCCCCCATGTGACACTTCTACTGCATATCATACATTTTTATAATGTGTGGGGATATTTGTGCAAAGAATATAACACATAACCAACATTCTCCCACTTGTTGTTTTCTTTGCACATAGGGGGTCACAGGGGTACATGATCAACAATCTAGGGCAATAATCCCCATTCTTTATCTACACCAGGAGAACTTCTTAGTGCTCATAGATTTTTTTAATGAATCTGTAACATTCTTCAAAGTGTTTACTTTTTTTGACAACACCTTTATCTTCAATCATATCTCTCACAAAGTGATATCAAACATCAATATGTTTTTTTTTCAAATGATAAGTTGAGTTCTTTTCCAAGAGGATTGCAATCTAACTATCACAATCTATCCTTACAACTTGTTGTACCAACCCAATACCTAAATACAATCTCTATAACCATATCACTTCCTTGCTTGCATGAGTGGCTACCATGTTTTCAGCTTTTGTAGTTGATAGTGCCACTATAAGTTGCCTTTTGCTCATGCACCTGATTGCTCCTCCAATTGGTTAAACACATATCCACTTATAAATCTTATTTGATCCATATATCCAACCCAATTTTCATATGCAAATCCATAAATTTCTAACACTATGTACAATCCTGGTCTTCCTTGGTATCACAATCCATAACTAGTAGTGCCACACAAATACTTGAAAACTGTCTTTACTGTTGTCCAATACTCTTTCCCTAGTTCTGACATATACCTGCTCAATACTCCCATTGCATGTTCAATGTCTGGTCTAGTACAAACCATTATGTACATCAAGCTTCCAAACACACTGGCATATGGAGCATGGGACATGCTCTCTTCCTATTCCTATGTCTCGGAGAATTAACCTGCATATAACTTTACACCTACTATAGTAATGTTGGGTACTTCATTTTTGGGAAAAAATTTGGTGGAATATAACTTCAAGAAATAAGAATCGCAAGCTGAGGAAATCGAATGGTTAATATGGTTGGAAAGTAGCATTGAAAAAGAAAGAAAAGGAAAGAGGAGGATCAAGCAATTATGTTGGAATTTGTGAAATCCACAAAAGAAGCATCGAGCTGCCAAAGATGAAGAGATCAAGTGAATGTGGACCCAAGTAGGTATAGATCTCATCAAGATGGTTAGAGTTGACTACATCAAGTGAGCACTGATGAATCTAGACAAGTTCAAAGGGGAAAAAATTATATATAGACATGCAGAGTGAGCTGTAAGAGAGGTAGACTAGAGAAGGGTTGTTATGTTTCTGAAGTTAGGACCTAGCCCCCCACTACTGTATTTCCTTTGTAATCATCCATAATTATGAGATTGTAATGAGTTTTGGAATAATATTTGACAGATCCAACCGAATTAATGTAGATATGTAGATGTAATACAATTTTGGCCCAATAATGATAAAAGAGGTGACTATTGCATAGAGCTTGATTGTATATTTTGATTGAATGAATGTGTATATGGTGATGTGGCTACTTTGATTTTTTTTTTTTAAATTCAATGTTCCAACTATATGTAATACATTTATTTAACTATTGCACAAGGTATATTTACTTTATCTGTGAATGTTGGTGATTATAATGTATATTTTTTTTGATGTAAAGGATTTTAACACCATACAAAACCCATATCATCGTATATAAGTATCAAAATTCCTTGGGTGAGACTTTTTTCCCTTATGGAAGATCGAAAATTCCAACGTTATGGTAGACTACAATGACCCATTTGTTGGCACCCTACGACAAAACCCTGGGTCTCTATAGTCAAAATTTTCGCTAGAATGGTTATGTTGTCTGGACTTGAAAAATAATTGGGGTTGTTAGATAATGGTGACTAGGATCATCAAGAGGAGTGTTCAAGAACAGCTGGAAGAAAGTCTTGATTCATTTGTATACCAACAAGCACAGTTACAACAAAAAAACCTAGACTGGGTTCGGAAGAAGATTCTCTTTGTAGATCCAACTTGTGATCAATATGAAATCTTTTGGTGCAAATTTCCTAAGGATTTGTATCATTAGCTGAGTAAATTGAAACACACCTTGGGAACTAGAAGTATTGGAAGAATCTTTAGGACTTCGACCATAGTTGATATAGCTGCTTTATATCGTCTGGATCACTAAATTACAAAGTTTTTTTTACTTTTGGGCATAAGCCACATTGGAAGGATATATCAATTAGTTTGTTGCAAAGAATCATTAGTCAATTTCTAAAGTGAAAGCAACATTCAAGTACGGATTAAGAGGACGACTTCTAAAAGAAATTCCTTTGTGGATTAAAGTTTTCATGGTGGAAGAAAGGCTATTGTTGTTTCAAAAATCCAATATGGAAATTTAAAACCATTGTATTGGAGGTAAGGTTCTTAGGGAAGATGTTAACTAATTGTAGAAGTTGAAAGGAAGTTGTGATGGGCGAGGAGGAGTTGTGGAAGGCATGGGAACTCAAAGCAATTAAGAGGGTGTGTATATATGATGAATAGAGGGAACACAAGCTATGTGAGATTAGGAGAAGATGAAGGGAGTTGAAGCATATAGGTGAAGTGTTGAACAATTCGGGGTTGTGGAGAAGAGAGATGAGCAGTCCAAAGTTTTAGAATGAGATAGTAGGAGAAGGATCGAACTCTAGTGTAAGAGGAGGAATTAGAGGAGATGATATAGAAGATCAGATTAGGAATAGTGAGGCCAATTAGGAATTAAAAGGAATCTGAGTGCTATAAACACATGAAAAAAGATTATGATGACTAATCGTAATACTCCTATAAATTAGAAGATGAAATTTGTTATGAGAAGATTGCTTCGTCAAGATGATTCCTTCCCCACAAGTAGTAATCCGTAAGGTAGCAGCATGGCTAACTCTCTCCCTGACCTTCCCCTTATACCCTATCAAAACCTTGTAAGTTTCATTTCCAAGTTAGTCAAGACTCTAGAATTTGATAAAGTTCATTAAAGTGTACGCAGTTGGTAGTTCTGGTAGCAATATTCAATCACATCTCACAATCTATTTGCAACCTGGTTTGAGAGGATTTATCTTAATTCCACCTAGTCAGACTTCAATGGCTGGGAATGTAACTGGATAATTTACTCAATATCTTGAATTTTCAGGCTAAGGAGATGAGGATGCAGAGCAACATTGTAAGATTCCAAACAAGGAAACGACCCAATTGACCACAAGTTTCTAAGTTTTTCAGTGAATATTTAAGCTAGAAATTTTGTCAAACATGTCACATGCAAACTACTGTAGGTGTATATTTTAATTTTGTTTGTTGGACAATGTGTTCTCTACTTCATATGAACCCACAAATTTACCAAAACACATCTATATTTTTTCTGACATCTCATAAATTTATAAATACTGGTACATTGATTTCATCACAACAAAAATAGGCATAATATTCCCTTTATTTTATTACTGTGCAAATACAATTGGAAAAACAATGGACGAGAGGAACCTGATAATGTAGCTTAAGTAAATATGCCTCCAACTTATCAGTTCCTTTCAGGGAAAACAACCATACATATCAGCCTTTAATTGGCCATGTCCAACAATGTTATTCACTCTAAAACTCATGCCAACCATATGTATATTGCGCCAACAACTTCCACTTTCAATCAACAAGCAAGATGGGCTGATATTAAACTAGATTTGGTCTCTAGTCTTGGTCCATACACATCCTTGCACAAAATGCAGCTACAAAACTTCTCTCCAAGCCCCCGAAACTTCTCTATAGAAATTCTCTCAGTTTCAACATAATTTTGGCAATTGTTAACATACCTTGCACAGGGGTCTTTGACATCAACAATCCTCTCCAACTATGCCTTGAGATGGTACATGGTCTCTTAAATGAGGTTATAGTAGTGAGGAATAATCCTTTGATTGTCTATATAATGCTCGAGAATTCGTGGCTATGCTCAGAAGGGAGATGCAACCTCTTGAGAAATGATTTGATGCCCCAAACATGTGACGCAACTTGCCTGTGGCTTCGTATTACCTCCTATAATGCATACACTCCCTCCTCTAAATAATATGTAGCCCATAATTTAATTGATATGCTTGTTTAAGCTTCTAAGTATTCTCCACAACCATTATCTTTAGTTTCACAATCAATATGTAGTCCCAAGAAACTAGGGAACTCGTCCATGCAATAAAATAAGGAATAATTGTGACTGGGTGCTCGAGTTGCCTTTCATAATATGTGAATTGAGCTACTGATGCCCTTTATTTGCTGCAATTAAATGAACAACCACTATAAACCACAAACTCAACCTCTATTTGGTCATGGAATTCGTTTCCCGGGGTTCAACTTTCAGGCATTTCCTCCACTTGCAAAGGGAATATAAAAAATACCAAATAACTTTTAAAACCAACAGATAGAACTTGGATACCTTAGTTTTTCTTGCAAATCTCATTCTCCATTGAAGCTCTACGGTGAAATTTGAGTGATTTCACTCTCAGACTAGGGGGTATCGTCGCAACATCGAAGTTTGATATGGCAGCTAGGGCTCCAAAGCCCTCATCTTCCTCTTCCAACTCTCTCCAAGAGTTCTCTCTTCAAACTCACACAATGTCCCAATGAATTAGAGTCTCCTCAATTCCCTTCTTCAATGAGTTTAGGATTGTCTTTTCATATTCACCTTCCCTTTTGTCTATTCATCGTCACCTTCCCTTTTTTCTTTTTCTTTTATTAAATTCACTTTTATAAAGTTACTTTATGATACTCCACTTTATAAAGTTAAATTGACATCCAACTTGCCTAGGAAATATCATCCTTTATCCTTCTTTAATAAAGTCTCCTTAGGCAAATTTAAGTCCCCTTATTAATTATTTCACCGATTTAGCCTACGGGAACCACTTTAGGCTAGCATACTTCGTCATAAGCTTCTTATGGGGACGAGGACATTACAAACATCGATACCTGTGTGAAGATATCTAGAGATCCAGATATACTCTAGATGACTCTAAAGTGATTGAATTCTAGACCACATTGAGAAATAGAGCTCTTCAATGGTTTGTTATATGGTCGCCGACAATTCAAAATATAACCTTAGATAAAATTAGACAATAATTCATTAAGGAGTTCAAATTGGCTTAGTCTGAGTAGCAAGGCTTAGTTGAGTTGTGGGACATTAAGCAACGAGAAGGAGAAAGTACATGGGAGTGCATGCAACAGTTCAATGACAATGTTGAGAAGTTGATGTCGGGCCTCTAAATTAGACATAAATTAAGACCCATGCCTCTAATTTAAAACATTAATTAAGGCCTATGACCATCCTTCAACACATTAAACTTCTCTTTTTGCATCAGATAATTTATTTTTAAATTTAATATATTCATTAGGAAGGTTTATGAATAATTGAATATTTGTGCCTAATAGTATTTATTTTTTGTGGAATATTATGAGAATATTGGGCATATTATGAAGAGTTGGAGGAGGAGATAATTTAGGGACCCTTTCCCTACTACTGGAGGATCAATAATAAATAATAAGCCAATAAGATATTATGGAACTATGGCACAAATTGTGGAACTCCAATGATTGAGAAAATTTAGGAATGTGTTCCACTAATCAAGGGAGCAGATCCACCAATCAAGGGAGCAGATCCACTAATCAAGGGATTTTGGTGGGGAAAGCTTCCTCCATTCATGGGAATGGTTCTTAATCATTTTTTATAAGTACCAAGTCAAATCTTCCTCTAGGGAATGATTGAGAAAATCTAGGAATGTGTTCCCTACCATTTAATGCCAATTCCTAGTATTTGGGACTAGATCCACTAATCAAGGGATTTTGGTGGGGAAAGCTTCCTCCATTAGTGGGGAATGATTCCTAATAATTTTTTATAAGTACCAAGTTGAATTTGCCTCTAGGGAGAAAATTTCATTAGTGTTATTATGGAGAGAGCTTGTATTTTTTCAGCTCCATTGTATTTTCTTGCAGGGATGTAGTTCTATTAATGAAAATAATGAAGATTGGTGTCATGTTCAGCTTCTAAATGTTGTTCTCCTCCATAGGTCTCTGATTTTCCTTGGGCTTGGCCATCCCAAGAACCTCATAGCCCTTTTCTATCATTTTGTTTCCCTCTTTTCATTGCTTATTCACATGCATCTCTTGTTTGTATTTCTTTCTATTTATGCATTTAGAGTTAATGATTCCTTGTTGTAGGATTGAGTTAATTGGTTGATGTAAGTTCTTTTGTAGGATCACAAGTGTTATTTCATCATTGGAAAATCTTTGGAAGTTCGTAGGCATCATTGAGTTGCTTGGATTAGTCTTATTCCCAAATCTAGATTGTTGGACCTCCTTTTTACCGAAGAATAGTAAATTTCTGCTCTTTTTTAGAGCATGCTAACAAGCTTCAATCGAATTGATTCCACTTGCATTAGATTACAAAAACATTCTAGTTCATAACAAAAATTGCCCCATTTGATTTGCACTTGATTTGGTTAGGCATTTTTTAGATTTACTAGCTCACTAGTTCTCGAATTTCTAGATTTTCGACTAATAATGTTTTTATTTTTATTTTTTTTGCATGGGTTAACAAAGGTATTTTTGAGTGATTCCACTTGGAATATGGACCTAAGGCATCCTATTTGATAACAAATTTTTTCCCATCCAATTTGGATTTGATTTTCTTGGTGATTAAACCCTCACCAATTTCATCATTTCACAAGGAAACTTCTCCAAGCGTTTTGAGAAAATCCATCCATCTCCCAACTTTGGTTTTGAGTTCTGAGTGATCCTAGGCATTTTCTCACTCCATTACACCCATCTACCACCTACCCTATTCCTTCCATCACCTCCAACACCTCACATTTTTCTCTCGGATGTATCCTGTAGGTTCACTGTAATTCCTACAGGATCATCATGTAGGTTTCTAGTACATCTTGGAGGTTTTCCTGAAATGGCTTGTTTTGAGGCTGAATTGATGGAAAACCTTTAGGAAGTCACCAAAAGCCTCCCAAGGGTCTCCCACAACATCCAACCATCTCCTAACCCTTCCATCAAACCTCTAACATCCTTAATTCACTTGCCACATCACCAAAAGAAATTAGTTTGCATACTTGATTTTGCATGAAAAGACAAAAAGACAAAAACATATTTATTTTAGTCCCTTTACTTGCAAGTTAGTGATGTTTGATGCTTCTTACTTCCATGCTTAGATAGTAGCATTTGGTTCATGATAATTTATCATTATTGCAAGCATAGTTTCTTGGCAGTGAATTAGGAAATGGTGTGATTTAGCATTGAATTTCCGTCTTTATCCTTGTACTTTCTTTCTTGCAATAGGTTAAGGTTCCATTTCGAACATTTCATTTTCTGCAATTAGTTTAGGATTTGACTTCAGCACATGCACTCCATTACATCATGACAGCAACGCAAGGACACATTGTATGCCGCACACATAGTGTCGACACCTCTTAAGTTTGTACGAACCCTAGGTTGATAATTAAAGTTGGTAGCCTTGGGAGTTGCAGCATTCTTGTTGCAATACCTAGGCCCATCAATTGACTTATCTGATTCATCCACATCACTAACATCACTAATAGACTGGTTCATCAAAGAACTAGTTTCATTGACCAAAATTCCATTAATGCTACAAAAAAATGATTATATACATGATGCATTGGATAAGAGCATGAATATCATGTGAAAATTTCATCTATTGCAGCAATTAGAAATTATTCTCCTAATTGTAAATTTAATTACATAATTTATTTACTATGAGGAACAATGAATAAAATCATAACAACAATTAAAAAATTGTTGCAAGAGAAGCGATGTAGGTCATGCGCAGCTGAACGACGAACCAGGTCACGCACAACTGAGCTCAAGCCATAAGCCATGGCCCCTTCGGAAGCAATCCCCGAGGTGGTTGCTGCCCAGTAGGCTTTCTCTGATCTTGTTAAATCCTTGCCCCCACAACATCCTCATCCAGCAATCTCTAAATTTGTGAAGAAGTTAGATGTTCTGCAAGAGGTGATTCTTTCACCAGTTCTTCCCGCATGGTGGCTCTCTCATTAGCAGAGAAAGGTCTCATTAGACAGTTCACCGGTCTTTGGCCTTCCCCGAAGACAGTGCAAAGATGGGTAGAAAAAAATTGGTCTGGAAAAATCCACAGTAAAATCGCAATCAACTTATGTGGGAAAGGGTACTTTACCTTCCACTTTGAATCCAGAGATGACAAGGATCTAATCTTCAGGAATGGGACTTATTTCATGGACTTTAGAGGGTTATACCTCAACAAATGGACTCCAGATTTTGATCCAGAGTTGGATATCCCTAGTGCAGTCCCTGTCTGGGTTCGACACCCCCACCTTCCTCTTCATTGTTGGGGAGATGAATTAGTTCACGCCATAGGGAACGTTGTTGGAAAATATATTGATCAAAGTGAACCAAAAGACAACATGCAAGCCTGTGCTCACATATGTGTTGAAGTTGATCTCGGCAAGGGTTTACCAGAGGCTATCAAACTCAAAGTGGATGATTGGACGCACATTCAGCAACTGGACTATAAACAGATCCCGTTTAAATGCAAGGTATGTCACGAATATGGTCACTTTGCTAACCGTTGTTGTAAATTAGTGGATGTTGAAAATAACTCACAGGATGAGCAATGGGATACGGTCAAGAAAAAGAAGACTGCCTCCTTCCCTAAGGTGATCCTAGAAGCTCCCCCTCCCAAATCTAATGCAGCCATCCCATCATCCTCATCCTCTCCTAAATCTTCATCCTTGCCTAACTCCTCCCCCCTCTCCCTTGACCATCCTCCCCCCCCCCTTCTTCAACCAATCATTTTTTGCCATTTCCCCCCTCGATGACATCCCTCCCTCCATGACCCAAGAGGACACCACTGATCTCACCCCCGCTTCTCTCATTTCTCCCCCCCTTTCCCAGGATCCTCTCTCTTCCAGAATCACTAGGAATTCTACTAAAGAGCATGGTATAGCTTTGGACACTCAAAAGAAACCAGGGCCAGGAAGGAAGATAACAAAACAACAGAGAGAGGAAAATTCTCAAAAAGATATTGCCATGGGAACACAGAACCCCATAGAAACCTACATTTTGGGGCAGAATAGCAAAGAAGCAGTGCACAAAGACCAGGGAGGGCGAGCAACTCTTCGTAATCTACATACTCAATGATGAGAGTCCTATCTTGGAATAGCAGGGGACTAGGGCACCCTTCCAAAATAGTTGCTCTAAAAGATATTATCAAAAACGAGAAACCAGGAATATTGTTGTTACAAGAAACAAAACAAGGGCATCAAGAAATGAAAGAAGTCATTGGTCAACTAAAGTAGTATAATGGATACACTAGTGAATCAAGAGGAGCCTCTAGGGGAATTGCAACACTTTGGAATCACAATATTTGGCATTGCAAAATAGATACAATCAACCAATACTAAATAAAATATGTTCAAGAAAGCACAACAGATAGTCAAATGATAGTTATTTGTAACATCTATGCTCCAAACCATTATAAAGACAAATAATAGTGCTGGGCGGTCCTCAAAGAAAATATTGATGAAGAAGAAAGCAATAATGTTATACTTGGTGGAGACCTCAATCTTATACTCCACTCCAATGAGAAAAGATGAAGATGCTTCTCTTTTGATCCCTGTAGAATTCAATTGAAGGCTATTATGAAGGACCACGATCTTGTCGATGTGGTCCCAAAAAATCGCAGGTTTATGTGGAACAATTGCAGATTGGGCAAAGGCAATTGTTATGAAACCAGCTCACAAAAAGATAGAAAAGAGAGATCCACGCCTTAGAATTCAGCCTCTTCGAGGGGGAAACCTCCTTTACATTACATAAATGAACAATTCTTCGATGATACAAATGAAAGTACCTCCTTTCTATATATAGGAGTCTAAGGGCTCATAACATAATCAGAGCCGACATAACAATAATAATGTAAGGGCACAATAATAACAATAGTGGGCTTCTATGGGGCACAATAGTAACCATATGGGCACTACATGGGTACATCAATATAATAAGGGGGTTGTACTAATAACAATAAGGGGTTACACTAGTAGTATAGGGGCCTAACATGCCCCTCTCCTTCAAAAAGCGTTGTC